>CM060682.1:111208761-111475283 GCA_030686995.1 Artemisia argyi | reverse complement strand
CTTGTAAGAGTAACCTTCATCAAGAGCTTTAAGATTAGTAATAATAGTATTAAATCTAGCAAAAGCATTGTCAATAGATTCATCTTCCAGAATGGAAAATTGTTCATATTGTTGAACAAGAAGATCAATCTTGTTCTCTTTGACTTGATTATTACCTTGATGAGTGACTAATAAAGTTTTCCAAATCTCTTTTGTCGTATTGCACATAAAAATTCTTTCAAATTCCTTTTTTGGCAAAGCATTGTAAATTGCCATTTTAGCCTCATCATTTTTGGCTAGTTTTCTTTTAAGATTGTCACTTTGTTGCTCATAAGGAATAATTTGATCCTTTTTAGTTATATGATTCTTTTCAATAGGTTTAAAGTCACCATCGATAATAACATGCCAAAGATCAATGTCTTTTGATTTCACATACGTTTCGAATCTTGTTTTCCAATATATAAAACAATCGGTTTCAAAAAATAGTGCTCTTTGCATAGATTGCACTTCTTGATATTTGTCGAAATCCATTAATCGATTCAAGTTTTAAAATACAATTTACTTTAAAATCTTGCCTGACCTGGCTCTGATACCAATTGTGGAAAACTAGAATGAGGGTTGAATAGTTTTACCGATTTATTTTTCTCAATTAAGAAAGTTTCTTTGAAAAACTCTGATTCAACTATTTTGTGAAATCAATCAACACCAATATAAACTTTACACTATACTAACTGTAACAATTCGCAATTTCAGGTTAATTACTATTCCCGGAAAATTCACTATTCACTTTTACTATTCATTTTTACTATTCATTTTTCCCGAAACTTTCCCGAAAGTTGATTTTTATTTGATTTTATCGAGTGATAAATCATTTTCATGGCAAATTAAAAGTTTGACATTCATAAGCTCATTTTCGTGAAAGTTATTAAGGAATTACACGGAATTACACGTTTTAGGGTAAAACGTCAATCAGAAATTCTACGCACAACGAAATTCAACCCCGTCAGGTGACCCCACATCAGAAAAATGTTTGACACACTCATGATTTATTTGAGAATTAATCGTGACTGAGAAAAACATGACCAAAGACTTCCCAGCAGGTCACCCAAGCCTGTACTAATCTCACATGAGCACGCTTAACCGTTTGGGCGATTAACCGTTAGACCACAAAACGCGTTTCTAAGACTATTTGAGTTTTCAACTTATTAGAAAAACTCAACATATTCTTTCCCTCCTCCATTGACCAAAAATGATCCCTTGATGTTATAAGTCATTTCGTGATTTTTAGGCTTACGGTTTGATGTCTAAAAGACATTTAATACCAACCGACACTAGACTGAGCCCAGTCTAGACATTATAAGTCATTTTAAATCATTTTTATAACATTAGAAAAGTAACATTTTACTTTTCTCAATTTTACGCAATATTCGTACGTTTTACGTATTACGCGTTTTAGACCCGTATTTCCAGTTTTTAGCAGGGTTTTACACCCAAATGGAACCTACAACTCATTTTATATTTTATTATGGACTATTTGGACATGTTTAACAATACTTTCAAATTCCATAATTTTACGACACCCGGTTTTACGTTTTGAGGCTTAATCATTTACGATTGGCATTTCCCGGAGTCAAAACTAACCAAGTATCTTGGATAATACCAAGAAAAGTCCACACCCTTGCTCTCCAAGTTCATGAACCGCCTATGGGGGGGGGGGGGATTCACACTAGGTGGCTTGATCTTGTGCTTAAGGCCTTAAGATGGTTACAAGTGTTCACCTTGGTCTCCAAGGTGTTGACTAGTCCATGTTCTAACCTCCTTAAGACCCTATAAAAGCCCCCATCCCTCCCTTGTTGCCGTCCACTTCCATACACACCAACACCATTCCATTTGCTAATTTTCTTCCAAGTTTCATGCATGATTCAAGTGATTCTTCAAGGTAGAAACCCTAGATAGGTTATCATTCATCAAACACTTCCATAACCTCATATACTTGGTGATTTATCTTGAGTTTGAATCCACTCAAGTCACCTAAACCTTCATCATCCATCTTTCAAGAATACCAAGGGTAGAAAGATTGCATGAAGTGAAAAAGGGTTGAAGCAAGTCTATCAATGTCCTATCCTTACATGTTAACTTCCTTTCATCTTTGAAAGCCAAAAGTTGTGAGCCAAACCCTAACTTGATTCTTGTTAAATAATCATGTTCATGTTATTTACATATTATTCATGCTATATTATGTCTTGTAGTTATGTCCATGATGTATAAAAATGACCAAAACAAGTTATTGTTATTGATTGTTACAACAAGTTACTAAAACAAGTAAACTAGTGACTTTCTTGGTAAGACCTGATCAAAATGGTAAAAATATGATGTTGGATCATTACATATTACAGTAGAGGACTTAACAAGGAAACCATAGCAATTTGAACCACCCAAAACGAGTATACGAGTCAAAAGTTATGGCGATTTGAAATTACCAAAGATTTCCGGCAAAACTGCCAAATAGCTTCCTGATCAAATTTGGGTTTTGAAAGTCCCACTTCTGGTCCGATTCATCAAAAAGTTAAAACACGAAAGTTGTCCGAAACGACGTTTTCGTTCAGTAATAAAGAAGCTCGAGCCCTAAAAACGCTTTCCGAGTGATAAAATTCTTCAAAGTCTAAACATCCCATTTTTAGGCGAAAGTCACTAGATTATGGTTATACTTTGAAAGGAACAAGAGGTCTTATGACCTATAATCAAGACCACAAACATGACTAGAACCAAGGTTGAGTCTCATGACCTTGGAACAAGGACCAAAGGTCATGGCTAGGCCATGACGAAATGACCATAACAACTTACATAGGCGTAAACATGAAACAAGAGTTGGCGATAACTTGAACATACAATTTGGATCTACTTCACTTAAAAGGAAATCATGAGATTTTACCAAGAGAAAATGGTCATTCATGACTTGTGAAACTACCTCTAATAACAATCTTCATGTACAAATAAACTTTCCTAAGTTTATTCAAATATCGGACATGTAACCTTTCGGATCAAAACTTATATCTATATATTTCATCAACTACTACAATAGTAGGGAGCCTCATGTGAGGAGTTCATTATGTAAGCCGTTGAGTTGAGTTGTGGATTTACGAGTTAAAGTGTCCTGGCTCCTCGAACGCTTACTAACATGACTTCTGAATTATGTCGGCCCGAACAGTAGTAAACGATATACAAAACATACATGTTTCATGAATCATTACTTTCAAAGACTTACATTATACATCATACCACATCATGGACTAGATGCAAGATATATATATAGGCACTCCGTTATATTCTTTACTCCAATCCTAAGTCGCGACATTCTATTATAGGTTGCTCATAGAACCTTCGCGATTTGACCGTTACATTCATTACTTGCTATCTTACTTAAGGTGAGTTCATAGCCCCACTTTCGATTACTTAATCGTTTTACAAACCCTTTGGGGAAATACATGCTATTTATAACCGAGCACAATGTTTTTAAATTGTATGCTTACCTGATTGTTTTATTATCACTAAGTACCAGCCTTGCTAAACCGATATCCTTGATTATGAACCATTTAATCACTAGCAATAGTGAGCGCGAATATTAATAATAGGCCTATTGGGATTGACGAATCCCATTTGTATTGACTAAGTTCAAACAAATGCAATAATATTTGAGATTTAGGTATGTTAGCAACATACCTACCGGGATAAAACCGCCGATTGATATTGGTACACGTTAACGTTATGGTGTCATAAGCTTAGTGTATAATACATGTTCCGGGCGTATAATAACGTAGCCTACCTGTTTTGTTTTCCAAACATTGGTGTGAGCCTATAACTCACACTACCAACATATTGTGTTCAATCGATTTAACAAACTCTATGAATATCACTCAACCTTTGTGTTGACCTCTCAAGCATGTATTTCAGGTTCATGACGATCAAGGATGGCACGGAAGGACACGGATACTCAAGAGGGCTATAAATTTTATTATCATTCAAAACTCATTTATTATACATTGTAAACATGGAACCAATTGGGACCTCATTTTGAAATCTCTGATATTTATATAATTTGAATGATACATCTTTTAAAACGACTCAATTGGAGTTCGTTTTCTATTATTGTGACTATTGTGCCGTCGAGTAACACCCAGTTCGAATTCCGCTGCATCCATGAATTGGGGGTGTTACAGATTGGTATCAGAGCCATGGTTATAGAGAAACGGGTCTAATTGAGACCTAAACTATAACCACACATACAAGCAAAAACATTTTATAGCCTTCCGCTCTCCGTGTCTTCCATCCTCCAGACGATTATGGATTTAGTAAGCATGTTATGATACACAAACATGTTAGTATATTCATATATACCCATTTTGAGCATTTCCCCGTAAGCATTTTATGCTACATGAACACATATAAGTATATTGATATATACACACTAAGCATTTTATGCTACATGAACACATATAAGTATATTGATATATACACACTAGGCATTTTATGCTACATGAACATATTAGTATATTGATATATAAACTCGGTTTATTTTTCAATCATTTTATCTAAACATATCTGCGTATGCCTATTCTATGGCATTTCGGCACAACTACATTCTCCCAATCATGTTCCTACTCCAACATTTTATGTCCAAGACATTGTAACTGATTACAATGGTCTCATTCATTTTCCAAGACATTGTGAGATACAATGGTCTCATTCATTTTCCAAGACATTGTGAGATACAATGGTCTCATTCATTTTCCGAGACATTGTGAGATACAATGGTCTCATTCATTTTCCAAGACATTGTGAGATACAATGGTCTCATTCATTTTCCAAGACATTGTGAGATACAATGGTCTCATTCATTTTTCGAGACATTGTGAGATACAATGGTCTCATTCATTTTCCAAGACATTGTGAGATACAATGGTCTCATTCATTTTCCAAGACATTGTGAGATACAATGGTCTCATTCATTTTCCAAGACATTGTGAGATGCAATGGTCTCATTCATTTTCCAAGACATTGTATGATACAATGGTCTTAATCATTTCTCAAATGTTTTGAGTCACACAACGGTTTAACCTACTTCCCAGACATTGTGAATTACACAATGGTCTAACCTACTTCCGAGACTTTGTGTTTTGTGCAAATGGTCTCTAGAATTATTCCATCACATAATCAATATCATTTCTTATGATATCAAAAACCCGTCACAATCTATCGATTTCAAAACAAGAAATATGAGATTTCTAAAGGACAAACTAATCCATCATCTACAAAACCTGAACTTTCTCTACATTCATCAAAGTTTTCTTATGAAACCTTCATTATTAAAAGTTCGTGATCCTGGCTAAGTATGTTCTATTTTAGAACTACTTAAAACTTCCTTTCCATACGTATCTACCCTTACTACCTTCTATGCAATGGAATATGAAAACATACGTTACAAGTCTTGTATGGACGGGACTTGCAACTTAAGGGTTTGACATCGCCTTTGTTTAGTGAACAGTTTCCCGAAAGCAACGGACATATCAAAAGTATACCTAGTTTAGGTATTTGAAAATTTTATCGAACCTTGGCTAAATATAGACTAGTCACCTATATTTAACCTAGGGACAGTGGAATATAGTCTGACTAACTATATTCGACTTAGAATTTTCAAATACTGAGAATAGTTGTACTAGGGTTATGTTTAGGTTGATTTCCTACATGAACTCGATAAACCACCAGAATACATTAAAACAATCTAGAGACACGATAATGTCTTACCACTCAGCGAAATCTTAACACCTTATTTGTGTTACCTAATTTCATTCTTGAAAATTTTCATTTATGAGATAATCCGAACTACTATCTTGGGATAGTTATCAATTATTCTCTTCATCCTGTAGAAGTACCATCCTGTTTAGGATACCATTCCATCATAAACTTTTAAAATCTCTTAAGATTTTTAAAGCAAACTCAACATCTATACCTAAGAGTATTAATGTTAAGCATACACTACACACTTTTATTCATCAACATATCATAACATTATCTTCACAACCGTTGGAACCACAAACTCATTTACAGATTTTGATGCACTTTTAAAGCTCAAATCATCCTTAGTTACACCACAAGTACCCTCATCAGCTTTACAAGTTTGAATATTCATCTTGTACTTTTGGAACACCAGTATCATCTCATAGTACACTACCTTGTAACTCACCGGCTAAGTATGAATGTTGTGTCGGGAATTCTTGAGTAGGATGATTTATAATGTCCTTATTTGAATGGATTGGGATGCCTTTTCATTTAAATAAAGAAATTATAAATCATCGAACCATACGTTTATATTCCTTTAGTTACATTGTTTGGGATGCCTCTCTATGTAAATAAAGAATTATAAACAAGTGGGCTTAATTATATCCGAAATAACATAAGTATGAAGTCAATAAACACTAGATACAACAACAGATTACCTACTAGGCTATGATTGCAACAACTATCCCAATTTCCATTAGTACGAGATTTACTTTTGGTTTTCATAATGATAGTGCAATAACAAACAAACTCATTACGGGGCCATGTAACCATACGCATGCGCAGTCGTACCAAACTCATTGCGAAGCCATGTAGCCATATGCATGGGCAGCCGTACAATTCAAACAGGACTTGGTCCAACCACATGTTCAACGCTTATTCCATGATTCGATTCTTATATCAATTGTTATTGATACTTGACAACTATATCAAGTTCTATTTGATATTCAACTACTATATTAATTCCTATTAATATCCGACTGCTATATCAATTTCCTTTGATATTCGACTATTACCATACCTTTCCTACATAAAAGGAAGCCTCATCCTACACCATACACCGAAATGACAAATCAAATTACATCACTGGTAATTCCAGACTCTAGTCCTCATAAGTAACCACACCTTTTCATCGACATCACTCCAACATATGACACACAAAGAACTTCGGGACGAAGTTCCCCGTAAGGGGTAGAGACTGTAACAATTCGCAATTTCAGGTTAATTACTATTCCCGGAAAATTCACTATTCACTTTTACTATTTATTTTTACTATTCATTTTTCCCGAAACTTTCCCGAAAGTTGATTTTTATTTGATTTTATCGAGTGATAAATCATTTCCATGGCAAATTAAAAGTTTGACATTCATAAGCTCATTTTCGTGAAAGTTATTAAGGAATTACACGGAATTACACGTTTTAGGGTAAAACGTCAATCAGAAATTCTACGCACAACGAAATTCAACCCCGTCAGGTGACCCCACATCAGAAAAATGTTTGACACACTCATGATTTATTTGAGAATTAATCGTGACTGAGAAAAACATGACCAAAGACTTCCCAGCAGGTCACCCAAGCCTGTACTAATCTCACATGAGCACGCTTAACCGTTTGGGCGATTAACCGTTAGACCACAAAACGCGTTTCTAAGACTATTTGAGTTTTCAACTTATTAGAAAAAGTCAACATATTCTTTCCCTCCTCCATTGACCAAAAATGATCCCTTGATGTTATAAGTCATTTCGTGATTTTTAGGCTTACGGTTTGATGTCTAAAAGACATTTAATACCAACCGACACTAGACTGAGCCCAGTCTAGACATTATAAGTCATTTTAAATCATTTTTATAACATTAGAAAAGTAACATTTTACTTTTCTCAATTTTACGCAATATTCGTACGTTTTACGTATTACGCGTTTTAGACCCGTATTTCCAGTTTTTAGCAGGGTTTTACACCCAAATGGAACCTACCACTCATTTTATATTTTATTATGGACTATTTGGACATGTTTAACAATACTTTCAAATTCCATAATTTTACGACACCCGGTTTTACGTTTTGAGGCTTAATCATTTACGATTGGCATTTCCCGGAGTCAAAACTAACCAAGTATCTTGGATAATACCAAGAAAAGTCCACACCCTTGCTCTCCAAGTTCATGAACCGCCTATGGGGGGGGGGGGGGATTCACACTAGGTGGCTTGATCTTGTGCTTAAGGTCTTAAGATGGTTACAAGTGTTCACCTTGGTCTCCAAGGTGTTGACTAGTCCATGTTCTAACCTCCTTAAGACCCTATAAAAGCCCCCATCCCTCCCTTGTTGCCGTCCACTTCCATACACACCAACACCATTCCATTTGCTAATTTTCTTCCAAGTTTCATGCATGATTCAAGTGATTCTTCAAGGTAGAAACCCTAGATAGGTTATCATTCATCAAACACTTCCATAACCTCATATACTTGGTGATTTATCTTGAGTTTGAATCCACTCAAGTCACCTAAACCTTCATCATCCATCTTTCAAGAATACCAAGGGTAGAAAGATTGCATGAAGTGAAAAAGGGTTGAAGCAAGTCTATCAATGTCCTATCCTTACATGTTAACTTCCTTTCATCTTTGAAAGCCAAAAGTTGTGAGCCAAACCCTAACTTGATTCTTGTTAAATAATCATGTTCATGTTATTTACATATTATTCATGCTATATTATGTCTTGTAGTTATGTCCATGATGTATAAAAATGATCAAAACAAGTTATTGTTATTGATTGTTACAACAAGTTACTAAAACAAGTAAACTAGTGACTTTCTTGGTAAGACCTGATCAAAATGGTAAAAATATGATGTTGGATCATTACATATTACAGTAGAGGACTTAACAAGGAAACCATAGCAATTTGAACCACCCAAAACGAGTATACGAGTCAAAAGTTATGGCGATTTGAAATTACCAAAGATTTCCGGCAAAACTGCCAAATAGCTTCCTGATCAAATTTGGGTTTTGAAAGTCCCACTTCTGGTCCGATTCATCAAAAAGTTAAAACACGAAAGTTGTCCGAAACGACGTTTTCGTTCAGGAACAAAGAAGCTCGAGCCCTAAAAACGCTTTCCGAGTGATAAAATTCTTCAAATTCTAAACAGCCCATTTTTAGGCGAAAGTCACTAGATTATGGTTATACTTTGAAAGGAACAAGAGGTCTTATGACCTATAATCAAGACCACAAACATGACTAGAACCAAGGTTGAGTCTCATGACCTTGGAACAAGGACCAAAGGTCATGGCTAGGCCATGACGAAATGACCATAACAACTTACATAGGCGTAAACATGAAACAAGAGTTGGCGATAACTTGAACATACAATTTGGATCTACTTCACTTAAAAGGAAATCATGAGATTTTACCAAGAGAAAATGGTCATTCATGACTTGTGAAACTACCTCTAATAACAATCTTCATGTACAAATAAACTTTCCTAAGTTTATTCAAATATCGGACATGTAACCTTTCGGATCAAAACTTATATCTATATATTTCATCAACTACTACAATAGTAGGGAGCCTCATGTGAGGAGTTCATTATGTAAGCCGTTGAGTTGAGTTGTGGAATTACGAGTTAAAGTGTCCTGGCTCCTCGAACGCTTACTAACATGACTTCTGAATTATGTCGGCCCGAACGGTAGTAAACGATATACAAAACATACATGTTTCATGAATCATTACTTTCAAAGACTTACATTATACATCATACCACATCATGGACTAGATGCAAGATATATATATAGGCACTCCGTTATATTCTTTACTCCAATCCTAAGTCGCGACATTCTATTATAGGTTGCTCATAGAACCTTCGCGATTCGACCGTTACATTCATTACTTGCTATCTTACTTAAGGTGAGTTCATAGCCCCACTTTCGATTACTTAATCGTTTTACAAACCCTTGGGGGAAATACATGCTATTTATAACCGAGCACAATGTTTTTAAATTGTATGCTTACCTGATTGTTTTATTATCACTAAGTACCAGCCTTGCTAAACCGATATCCTTGATTATGAACCATTTAATCACTAGCAATAGTGAGCGCGAATATTAATAATAGGCCTATTGGGATTGACGAATCCCATTTGTATTGACTAAGTTCAAACAAATGCAATAATATTTGAGATTTAGGTATGTTAGCAACATACCTACCGGGATAAAACCGCCGATTGATATTGGTACACGTTAACGTTATGGTGTCATAAGCTTAGTGTATAATACATGTTCCGGGCGTATAATAACGTAGCCTACCTGTTTTGTTTTCCAAACATTGGTGTGAGCCTATAACTCACACTACCAACATATTGTGTTCAATCGATTTAACAAACTCTATGAATATCACTCAACCTTTGTGTTGACCTCTCAAGCATGTATTTCAGGTTCATGACGATCAAGGATGGCACGGAAGGACACGGATACTCAAGAGGGCTATAAATTTTATTATCATTCAAAACTCATTTATTATACATTGTAAACATGGAACCAATTGGGACCTCATTTTGAAATCTCTGATATTTATATAATTTGAATGATACATCTTTTAAAACGACTCAATTGGAGTTCGTTTTCTATTATTGTGACTATTGTGCCGTCGAGTAACACCCAGTTCGAATTCCGCTGCATCCATGAATTGGGGGTGTTACACTAACTAATATAAATGCTAAACATAAAAAGATGAAATGGAAAGATCAAACCAAGGCAAAGAGATTTATAGTGGTTTGGTTACGAAGCTCTTCTTCGCCCTACTCCACTCCCCGAGTACCCAACTCGAGAGTTATAAGCACTATGTCAACAAAGCTCCCTTCAGGCGTGGAAAACCGTACACATCGCTTATCACAATTCCGACACTAAGATAAATGTTGAGTAAAAATCTATCTAGTACCAATCTCACACGATCCACACGATCCTAACTTCTCACACGATCAACATGATCCTTACATGGTCTACACGATCCACACAATCAACACAATCTACTCTTGATCCACTTGATCAACACACTATCACACTAGCTACAATAGATCTCCAAGATCTCAACAAGATCACAATGATCAACACAAGAACACTTGAACAAGACTATGACACTTGTTGTATATCAAAATACAATCAAGTTAACTAACAAATAATGCAAGTCCACTACAAAGACTCTTAACACTTTGTATCTTCTTGATAATTGGTGTTCTTCTCTTGACAAGTAGAGTAATGATGGTGATCACTTGATTGGTTGGATGAAATGAGCACTCTTTGAAACAAAAATAAACTAAATAAATGATCAAGAAAGGTTTAGGTGATAAAAGGTTTTTATCACAGAAAGTTGTGTGTGTAAAGAATGCCAAAATCTGTGAAATAGACAGGTATTTATATGCAGTGAAAAAAATAGCCGTTATAAGGTGCACGGTACCACTAATTTTAGTGGTACCGTGGTACTGTGCAAGACAAAAATGCTCCTCTTTTGTTTTTAGTGATGAAGGTTTATTTGGGGAAGTTTGGAGCTGATTTATGGGGGGAGAAATTAACTATTATGAATTTTAAACTTATTTTCCCATTAAAACATTTCTTTATAAATCAAAAATAATTTGTAAGGTGTATTTTTGAAAAGAAAGTTTTGTCAAATTAAAAATGTGAAGTTTAAAATAACAATTCACTTCTTTGATCATTTGTCAAGTTGTAAATTTGTTTGTTCTTACCTAGAGTGATTTATGTAGAAACAGGGTATTTCAACTAAAAACTTGTTTACGTTAATTTTTACGTAAAGTGTTTTCACATTTTGTTATCATCAAAACATAGAGATATCGAAAGATATGATGCGGGATTACAAACTCGCAAAAGTTTTATTTCTCAAGGGATCTTGAGAAGCTTGCAATCCTCCAGGCAGTGTACCTGACCGGTGTAGTATAGTGAGTGGCAAGTACCGGGGGATTGATTGTTCTCTAGGGGAATAGTGTCGTTAGGATTGAAAACTATGTCAACTAGGTCTAGAGGTGAGCGATGATTCTTTTTGTATTTTTATATCTTATGAAAGCAATTAAAATCTCGGGTATTTGGAAGATTGGGCGGAATTAGTTGCTAGTCAACTAACCCAAAAACTACAAATAAACAAAATAAAATAAAATAACAAGAAAATAAATGTGGTGGATTACTTATAAGAAAAATGTGTTTACTTAGATTTCACTACTCCCTAGTTATCTCCTATTGATTCATTGATTTGTCACAATTGTTTAGGTGAAGGATTGTATTCCTGACCAAAAAAAGCACCTAGGCATAACAAAATTCTCTCTCTTTATGTGGTGATTTTCGGCCGCCACCACCATGGTTTTTCCGTCCTATTTTTCATAATCCTATCTCGTATCTCTACTTATTAATGTCCTTGTTATTGGTATGCAATCAATATAGGTTGTGTTTCTCCTTCTAGTGGTGGCGGCTGGCAGATTATTTATGCTTTATAAGGCAAAAAAGTGATTCCCTAACTTTCGATTCACACTTACCTATGATTCCTATTAAACCTATAATCTTTAATTCTCTATTCGTGGGTGGTTAATTATTACTGGTTTGGTAAGATAATGGGCCGGTGTTATTCTTTTTTCGCTTTTTTGTTTTTTGTTGGTTGGATTTTCGGGAAAAACATTGATCTATTCTTTTAATCATTGATTTATTAACATTGTTTTGTCGTGAGTGCATGGGCTTGTCAATCCACCTCTAGCTGATTGGTTGTTTAATTCCTTGCTATTGATTTCATTGTCGGTGGTGAGTTTTTAATTAAAAGGTCTGTTGGAGAATCTTGCATGCATATAAGGTCGATCTTTGTTGGTTTTGAAGTTTGATCGTATATTACTCCATAGTTTATTAGGTCGGTTACATCTCCTTGTAGGGTTTTAATCGATTTAATCATATCTTTTGTACGGTCAGTTGCTTCGGTTTCAATCTGTGCTGAATTTGCTGAATTTGTACGATCAGTTGATTGGTTCATAACCCTATGCTAGGGTTTATATTGCCGTAAGGTTGGAAATTGGGGGATTGTTTCAGTTTGGAAGTTTCTTTGCTGATGATAGTGACTTTGGTTGGGGGTTACGAGAGAGATGGTAGTCAAGTTTGTGAGGGTACCTTGTTCAAAAGCCCTTGTTTCGATCCAAGACCTGTTGTTCATTCATGTTACACTAATCGGTCTTGTTATTGTTGCTGTTGATTGTCAAGTTTTGGAATCCTTGTTCATCGTTCAAAGTCATGTTGCCAATCTTATTTAATCTTGTGATCGGTGCTACTAGTTTCTATGGAAGTTAGGGTTTGCTGATTATGCTAATCACCCTTATGTTTGTCTATGGCAGTTATGATCTATCGGTTTGCATTCTGATCTTGGTTGCTTTTGGCAGCTTGTTGGTACTCAAATCATGTCATAGTGTTCGTTGTGATCACACGCGTATGAAGGGCTGGTGTGCGATTGATGTTACTTATTTCAGTCTTTGTGTGATCATGGTTGGTGTGGTGTCATTGTGATCTGATCATTGGTTGTCTTCATCGGATTGTTTTGAAGATTGGTTCAAGTTATTCTATGCTGGAAGTTAGGGTCGCTTATACCCTATTTATGGTTCAAATTCGATTTGCTATGGATTGCACTCTTATTAGGTTATTAGATTATGCATCATGTATAATACTAATAGAAGTCGCAAATGGATTTGTTTTGGAATAAGCACTTGGAAGGCGGGGAAACTTGGTTATGGGTTTCTTCATGTGTAAGGTTTGGATCGCTATGATGACTAAGAAGACTTAAGAGTTTACTTGAGTTATGATGTATTGTATTTTTATTTTTAGTCATTCTTAGTTGTATTTGGATTTGTAAGTTATAAGAATGGCCTGTCATTCTTATATAGTGGTTAGGTAAGTGTCTTACGGGACTGAGATGAGGGACTAACTCTCATCCATTGCACTTCAATGTTTTTTGGTTAATATACTTTACCAGGGTGCAGGATTACTCCCCTTTACCCAAAAAAAAGGATTGTTAATGTAAATAAAAGACAAACAATTAATCAAACTATACATAGACATATTGAATGATTAAAGGGAGAACTTGTCTTTAATTGAACATGGAAGAAAGAGGGTTTGAACCCCTAAAATTACTGCAAAAGTCGGACTAGGGTTTGTATACAAAGTTCCACCTCTTAATGAATGAAAAAGCTAAAACTATATATAGATTTACAAGGCTGACGACGTCAGGTTATAAGTCCTGACACCGTCATGTCGCCACTTTTAGGGTTTCATATCGCCCAAGAAACCTTCTGACGCCGTCCCTTTATAATACTTCTGGGCCACATCGTGTTAGTGTAAAGCCAGGCGGCCTCGCCTCTTTTGTACCTGACGCCATCCCGTTATAATTTCCAAATTCTTTTCTGGGGCGCCTAGTGTAAAATTCCATCGCATCACTTCATAAGGCGACGGCGTCAGCTCCAAAGCCTGACGCCGTCTGGTGTTACTTCCAGACTTATTTTGGGTTTTTTTTTGTTTTCTTCATTCTTGAGCATAAAAATGTCCGAAAAGCTCCAAAATGCTCCATTTTCCAGAATTCATGTCCCAAGTACCTAAAATGACAAAAGAAACGATTTAAGGTAATATTTGACCATAAAAACACGATTTAGGGCTTAAATGACCCCCTAAAAGCATATCAAATACCCTTACACTTGGGATTTGCTTGTCCTCAAGTAAATGATCTTTTATACCAATCAAAATACAAGTTAGGGGTCATTTAGCATTAATATAAAAGTAATTACAACAAATGATCGCTACACCTTTGTCAAAACAAGCACTGAAATTATATACTAGCACCTCACATATAGTGTTTGGATACTCTCATCTCTCGGGTGTTATAAGTTTATATATCACAAATGAAAAGGAAGAAATATATCTCACTACCTGTCATAGCACATAGATTACCATAGGCTTGGGAAAGGATCAAAAACCTCCACCATTTTGGCGTAAGCACATAGGATAAACTATCAAAGAGATCTTTCAAAAAGTTATAAAGTTAGGTGTAGGGATATGGAAAAACACGGTTTGTTGGATAAGGGATATTTTACTGGTGGCAAGTCAATTGTCTTGGTCAATTACATGTACAATGCGACGTTGCTAAGCCAAGACTCTACTCAACTTAAGCTAACTATTACCAACATAAATATAAAAGAAACGGGATGGTAGTCCGTACGTTTTTTCTACTTTTCTTTTTCTATTATTATTTTTTTTTTTCAATTTTTTTTTCATACACTCTTGCCCTACCATCCAAAATAATACATCAAGGGGGCTCGTTTCCTCCCCTTATACTTGAACTTTTACATAATTAAGAATAAAAACTCGAATCAAGAGAATCGAAACACTTGTAGTACTTTAAAATATTAACGCATATATGGGGGTAATAAATGATGTTCTTCCCTATTACTCCATAACACTAGTAATTTAACCATGAGTCCCAATCGTCACAAAACAATATGTACAAGATATGACTCGACTTAGCAACCATGTAATCAATTAGACAATTAACTAAGGGTTTAAACAAATAACAATAATGCACTAAATATGAGTGCATAGGCGATTTGGGTGTATATTTGGGGGTGGATTGCAAACAAATTCTTCCTTAAAGTAAAATGCTTAAAGTTAGAAACGATAAAGATAGGCTCTGAGGGGTGTACTAGGGGTATCGTGTACTAAAAATAAGTACATATCAAAGGTGTGGGAGAATTACTTGACCAATGAAGTCAATGTAATTATGATACAGGTTTAGAATAAGGGTTATCCTAATGCCTCTTATCATATAGTAAATCCTAACTACACGAATGTAGTCTCACTAGCGGTCTCGGGATGCATCACTAACGCAAGTTATAGAATCTAAGTACTACCGGTACACTCACAAGCACTAAAGATAAATGCTTTTTCCTAATAATCTAAAGGCACACCTCACATATTTGGGGTGAAAATTTTTGAGTGGTACGGTTTTTGTACTAGTCATATAACTCCTATCCATGAGACGCTTATTAAGACTAAAGTTTCACTCCTAAATGTTGCAAAAAAATTTAATTTCTTTCAGTTTTATTACACATTAACTATTAAACAAAACAAAAATCAAGTGAAATTGTAGTTTCTAAGGTATCCCAATTTATCTCCTTTACACTTAAGTCGAGCATTGTCCCGAATGTTCAATTAAAATATGTAAAAGTAAAGATAAATGAAAATGAAAGAAACTAATACTCCCCTGATTCGCTAGGTATGGAAAATATGGTAACATGGTTAGATCTTCCTCCAAGAAAATGTGCATGTAAAGCTTCACTCCTGAAATATAATCATCTTCTTGTCCAATATATCGTGTTAAACAACAAACATGATACCTCGCATAAAATCGGCGGTAAACTCTATATATAAAAGTAAATCCAAGAAAAAAGAGCATATATATCTTAAATTGCTTTCTAGGAATTAAAATGATATAATACTTGCAAAATAAATGTTTGCAGATTCCTAGAGTTCAAAAATTAAAGATTTTACGAAACTTTACAATTCCGGCAGAAAAACAAAATCTGGAAAAATTTTAAGAAATTAAAGTCTGATGTCGTCAGGCTTTGACACCTGACGCCGTCAGAATGGACCTGACAAAATTTTTATATTTTGTTTTCGGAAAATTTCTAGAAAATCCATATTTTAAGACCTGGAATCCCTGCAAAACATTCATTGTGACTCGATACAAGCATTTGACTCACACAAATACTAATATGTATATTCATATCTTATTGTTATTGTTCATGTTCAATCCATTCCTTAAAACAAATATGAGCTTCCTTTACACTTATTTTTTGCAAAATACCTTTATATGTAATTAATACGAGGTTAAAAATAAAATAAAGCATTTTTACAAATTTATTTGAGATATGAACAATAAACAATGCGAATGAAAAATACATACAGAAACAAATAAAAACAAATAAACAAATAAAAATAAAATAAAGCTTGGGTTGCCTCCCAAGAAGCGCTTGTTTTTGTTTGAGTCACGAGCCTGACTCTACCCTTATTTAACGGATAAAAGGGAAGTTTTCCCTACACTTAGGATTAAGTACGGGTGATAGTAGCGATACACACCCTTATGGTTAAACTATGCAACGTGAGGAGAGAGTGATGGATGAATTATATGCTCAAGGGATGTGCTCCTTTCATCATAACATTACCTAGTTCGATTGGGTCAATGTGTGAATTGAAGTTTTCTCCTAAAAATAGATCATCTTCTATCAATTTCGAGAGACTCCTAGTTAGGAATCCATCTTGACCTAATAAACCTGGTTTAAACCCATAATGTTCCTTGTGGTCAATCATGAATGGGTGATGTAAGCATGTAAGGTCATTTTCAACTCCTATATCGGCTTCCTCTCTACAAGGCTTAGAGTCTACTACCTTCATCTTAAAACTACCCGGACTATAGGGTTTGATGGGTGGATCGGCCCTTTTTCAATTCCTAAATTTTCATCCAAGGATGGAAGATTAGGTAACGGTTTTGGTTGAGGCTCCGGTTCATCAAAACTAGGAACTTCCTTAGAGCTAAGAGTAAGGTTATCACTATAAGTATTCAAACCTATATCATCTAGTTGTATTTGGTTTAAAGGTTCTACTTCCGTCGGGATTCCTAGAGTCTCTTCTACTTCTTCCGGGTAAGTCACGGGTGGTGTATATTCCTCAAATGATGGTAGGACTTGTGGGGTACTTGGTGGGCTTGGATTTTCTACTCTATCCTCCATCTTATCAAGATCACCTATGTTTTCATCTTGTATTATTGTAGTGCCTAACCACCTAGGTATTTCGACACTAACCATCTCACAATCTTGTTCCAATGCAAAGTCTATGTTCTTAAAAACTAGGTCTTCTTGCTCATGGTACCTATAGTCGGATAAATCCTCCTCATTTGTTTCCTCAAAGTGTGATGGATACAAATCCATCAATTCATTCAACTTATGGTTCAAAGTTAGAAAACTTTCCTCAAAATTCTTCCAAAGGGTCTCACTAAAAGAAATTGATCCTGATAACGATCGTCTAATAGAAATCTCACATGCATAGAATTCATCAAACCCATCTAGCTTTACCCACAACTCCTCTTGGATATCACTAAGATCACACAAAAATTCATTAGAATGATAGGAAGCAAATCTATTAGTGAAATATAATTATTCCTCTATTGTCAATGATCTAAATGGAATTTCATCCATCATAGTGACAAATGAAAATGGTTTTACAAACAAAGGGCACAAAAAAAAGATAGACTAAATAAAGCTAATGAAAAGAAAATAAAAATCTCACTAGATAGGAATCTAATGAGTACACCTAATTAAAATAAAAATTCAACCTAAGCAATAACTATTCCCCAGGCAGTGGCGCCAAAAACTTTGATGCGGGATTACAAACTCACAAAAGTTTTACTTCTCAAGAGATCTTGAGAAGCTTGCAATCCTCCAGGTAGTGTACCTGACCGGTGTAGTATAGTGAGTGGCAAGTACCGGGGGATTGATCGTTCTCTAGGGGAATAGAGTCGTTAGGATTGAAAACTATGTCAACTAGGTCTAGAGGTGAGCAATTAAAATCTCGGGTATTTGGAAGATTGGGCGGAATTAGTTGTTATTCAACTAACCCAAAAACTACAAATAAACAAAATAAAATAAAATAACAAGAAAATAAATGTGGTGGATTACTTATAAGAGAAAAATGTGTTTACTTAGATTTCACTACTCCCTAGTTATCTCCTATTGATTCATTGATTTGTCACAATTGTTTAGATGAAGGATTGTATTCCGTAATACCATTCATGGGGGCGTGTACGTCCTTCCCCAACCCTATGAGCTTCTATCTCTTCTTATAACGACACGTTTAGTATCCTATCATAGCCTCATCAATAGTTACTCATGCATTAAATACAACCAATAAAACCATAGTATACATCCGATTACGTTTCTTAAGACGTTCAAGCTTGTTACCGTACAAGAGATTAGCCAGTTTTCTTAAGCCTAACGCTAGTCAATCAACCAAACAATCAATAACAAATCAACAATCAATAATTAATAACTAGGTTTCATTAGATGTAAACAAACACTAGGAAATCTAAGCTAGCATGTTAATGTAAATAAAAGACAAATAATTATTAAACTACACATAGACATATTGAATGATTAAAGGGAGAACTTATCTTTAATTGAACATTGAAGAAAAGAGGGTTTGAACCCCTAAAATTACTACAAAAGTCGGACTAGAGTTTGTACACAAAGTTCCACCTTTTAATGAATGAATAAGCAAAAACTATATATAGATTTACAAGGCTGACGGTGTCGGGTTATAAGTCCTGACGCCGTCAGGTCGCCGCTTTTAGGGTTTCGTATCGCCCAAGAGTCCTTCTGACGCCGTCCCTTTATAATACTTTTGGGCCGCCTCGTGTTAGTGTAAAGCCAGGCGACCTCGTCTCTTTTTTACCTGACACCGTCCCGTTATAATTTCCAAATTCTTTTCTGAGGTGCCTAGTGTAAAATTCCATCGCATCACTTCATAAGGCGACAACGTCAGCTCCAAAGCCTGACGCCGTATGGTGTTAATACCATACTTATATTGGTTTTCTTGTTTTCTTCATTCTTGAGCATAAAAACGTCCGAAAAGCTCCAAAATGCTCCATTTTCCAGAATTCATGTCCCAAGTACCTAAAATGACAAAAAGAAACTATTTAAGGTAATATTTGACCATAAAAACACGATTTAGGGCTTATGCGTATCAAATAAATCCTTATCAAGATAGAAATAACATTTTTAGACATTATTTGCATCTACACTTTAGATAGTATAGATTAGTGTTCATATTGGTGTTGATTGATTTCACAAAAGAATTGAATCTAAGTTTTTCAAAGAAACTTTTCTAATTAATGAAAATAAATCGGTAAAACTATTCAACCCCCCATTCTAGTTTTTCACAGTTAGGTCGAAAGATATTGACTTGTGGGAAATCATCCAAAATGGCAACTTTGCTTTTCCACAAGGCAGAACCAAACCTACGTTGCCTATACTTTATCCGGTACAAGGCTAAATACCGGGTTCCTTTATAATGAATGAACCAAACCCAACTACACCAACTATCACAACACGCCTATGGGATACAAAGAGGGATCAACTACAAGAGTTAGTGGTCTTGAGATGATGATGAAGCCTAGAAACTCTTTTCTTCAAGCTTGCAAGTCTTCTATGCAAAGCATTGTGATCTCGTCTTTAAGAGGAACCTAGAGAATCACTAAAGAAAAAGCTACATGGAAGATCCTAAGATCTGAGGTTAGAGAAACAATAATAAAGAGAGAATATATGTGTGAAGTGGTAAGAAGAAATGGCTCACTATTCATAGACAAAATTGTCTTTTAATCAGCCAGATCTGTCGGATCCTTTCCAAGGGGGATCCGGCCAGTGCAATCCAAGGGATCCGGCACCTGGGTTAGTCTAGTCCGGATTTTGGGTTACAATTTCGGGTTTTGGGTTATAGGTATGGGTCATGGACTATGGGTCATGGGTTCCCAACATGATGTCATGCATGATGCAATACATACTTTGGGTTATCGGTTATGGACTTTGGGTCATGGGTCATGGACTTTAGGTCATGGGTTATGGATTTTACCCATTGTGATTTCATTCATGATGTAATGCATGGGTGATTGAGGCAAAAGCAGTCAACTAAAGT
The DNA here is from genome assembly GCA_030686995.1 of Artemisia argyi. Classification (NCBI taxonomy): domain Eukaryota; kingdom Viridiplantae; phylum Streptophyta; class Magnoliopsida; order Asterales; family Asteraceae; genus Artemisia; species Artemisia argyi. The sequence continues at coordinate 111,454,720 of CM060682.1, read as the reverse complement.
CAACCACAGATGTGGTCAATATAGTCAAACTCCTTAGGCTCAATGCTCCGTGGAATATAGTGGTTTCCCCGGGTCGTTATGTCCCGACGAGGTGTGGATGGTTATCAAACGGGTTGTGATCGGGTGACTCTGGACGGAAAAGGGTTGTGAATTATTTGAACTAAGGAATATACGAAGAAATAGCTTAAACAAGCTATATAGATGATTACGTGAAAGTTACATACTTAAAAATGCTTGAAATTTAAAAACGCGTACGTTTACATTTGAAATAACGTAAACGTACAAAATAAAACGTGAAAACTGAAATCTGAAAACCCTCAGGGGGTGAAAATGACTTTTTTACAAACTAAAGGATAAAAGAAAATTTTTAGAAAAAGAAAATAAATTTTTACACTAATTAATTATTTATTATTAATTAATTACTATTTAATACTTATTATTAATATTTAAATAACTTAAATACAATATAATATTAATTAAATACTAAAAAAGTAAAAATAAAATTTCTAAAATTATTAAATAACTAAAAACAAATTTTAAAATTAAAAGTATGTCTTTTTGTCTTTTTATGAATTTTATATTAATTAATTACTAATTAAATATTAATTACCTAATTAAACTATTTTAAATTATAAAAAATAGCAAATGAACAGTAAAAATTCTAGAAAAAATCTTAAAATTATATTATATTATATAAAATCTAGGAAAAATATAAAAACTAGGTGTTACTTTATAAAAATTAATTATGCTATTTAACACTTAATTATTAATTAATTATTAATTAAATTAATATTAAATCTAATAAATACTAAATGACAAAATAAAAATCTGAGAAAATTACTAAAATTACTTTAATATAAAAGGAATTTAAGAAAAATATAAAAATGCTAAGTGCTTAATAAAAATCTAAAAATGAAAATTAAAATTTAAATAAAATTAAATAGAAACTATCACTTGAAATTAATTTGTTTTTTCTGGATTTTTCTTTTAGAAAACTATTTTACAACTTAAAACATGAAACTTTTACAAAAAACAACTTTTGTGGAAATCAAAAATAAGCACTTTGAGTGCTTATTTGCTTGGCAGTTGACTTTAGCTGACCAAGGAAGGAAATGAGCTCAAATGAGCTTAAGTGGGGTCCACTAAGGTGAATTCTGGTACAAATAAGTTACTAGGACATGATTAAGCAAGAAAAAGCAAGAGGGGACCACAGAATAAGCAAATAAGCAACAATAAGCACATTGAAACTTAATTCCACACAGAAAATGGGACAAGTTTTGGAGGTTGATTCAGGTGGGTCCCAGAGGGTTTGAGGTCAAACTAATGGTTGGAATGGAGAGAGGGGTAGGAGGTGAGTTCAAAGAACCAAGGAGGGGGGGGGGGGGGCTGTGGACCACTGTGGTGGCCAGAAACCACCACCAAAGTGGTGGTGTTGGGTGGTCTGTCTGTGCAGCAGGGGATTACCTTCCCCTGCAGGCTTGTTTCTTGCTGTGGTGGGCCCCACAGAAAAATGGCAAAATTAGGAGGATGATGGGATCTTGAAGATCAGCTGGTAGACTACATAATCTAAAAAGCACAAGACTTAAAACTCACTACAAAATTCTACATAAATCCCACAAGAATTGGAATTTCCTGAAATCATGCAATTTGACTTTTTAGGAAAACTTGATATTGTTGACTAATATGAACTTTGATGGATCTCTACTGATTATACATGCAATATTAAGCTATGATGAGGTTATATTAAGCTAGAACAATAACTTAAAAGATAGATTGAGGGTTTATGGATTCCAAATCCACAACAGTGCACAGTTAAGAGGCTTCTGTGGTGATTTTGACTTTTTTTGTAAATGAGGTACCAAGATTATGGTCAATTTAACTTATCATAACCTAAGGTAACTTGATACAACCAAAAACAACTACATTAACAAGACACCACTCCTAGAACAGGCTTAATCCAAACACCCTTTTAATGATATGAAATTTTGATTTTCAAGGCATATGGTGAATTCAAACCATGAAACTGATTTATAACCATCTGTGATGATAAAATAAACTTAAATGAGCAATTAAACATCAAAACTAACAACTCTAACATGAAACTTACTAAGATACTAATTGTGGCAGTGAACATGAGACATTGAGCAAACTTAAATTCTAATGAACAACTAAGCTAAACTAAGTAACTAATGGACTAGCATACACCAACTAAGCATATAGAATCAAATATAAGCAGTAAATAAGCTTAGGAACAGTAGAATACCAAAATGGAGATTTGCTTACAAACTTTTGCATCTGTCACAACTCGTAATTTCATGTCCTTTTCAAACGTTGAAATTTCATAATTCATCTCGGGAAATTACTATTCATTTCTACTATTCACTATTACTATTCATTTCCGAAATTTTTATTTCATATTTTCGTAAGTTAAACTATTTTAACGATAATCCGAGAGTTTGGCGCTCGTCGGATCATTTCTGCAAAAATCACGAAGCCGGGTCCGAGATTTACTTTTGGGTTTAAACGTCGTTCCAGCATCCCGATATGTCCATAAAACATTATAAACGATAGAAATATGATTTTCTCTCATTTTACGACAATTCTAAAAGTTTTGGAATTTTACGTTTTCCAGTTCAGCGTTTTACGCGAATTACGCGTTTTAGACCCGCGTTTCCAGTTTTAACAACGTTTAAGCAACCCGATGGAACTTACCATTCATTTTATATTTTATTATGGAGTATTTTGATAAGTTTAGTCATTCTTTCAAGTTTCACATTTTTACGATACCCGGATTTACATTTCGCGACTTAACCATTTACGTTTAGCGATTAACGGAACCAAAACCGACTCCATGAACTAGATATTAACAAGCTTCTCACATACTCATCTATTTTTGCCATGTGCCCCCCCCCCCCCCCCCCCCATCACCATGTTGCTTCAACTTGATCAAATATTTACCATTATGCCATCAAGATCAAAGATATTTATCAAAAACATTAACACTTATCACTTTACAAGCAAAAACTCATTTTTCTTCTTTTCTCTCTTGTTGTGCTCGGCCATGGATCAATTCACAAGCAAAATCCATTAATTTTCCAAGATCAAGACATAATCAAGCTCTACTTTCATTCCTTGTTAAGGTTTTGTGATAAAAACCTAGGTTTCTTAATCAATTTCTCATCAAATCACCTCAAATATTCAAGTAAGCTTCAAGTGTTATTTTTCATCATCTCATACTTTCATTTCACTAGTTACATGATGTATTTTCAAGTTATTTTGGCAAGACATACAAGTATTTATGTTTCATACCACTTTTCAAGTATTTTTCTAACTTATATGAGTATATATAGAGCCTATGATTATTCCCATGAAACCCACCAAGGTTGGTGATGTTTAGGAACCCATGATACCCGAAGAAGGTGTATGGTAGGAATAGACTAGATTTGTGGTGATTGGAAGTGATTTTGGTGGATTAAAAACTAGTTTGGAACCCTATAATTGATTTTTAAACGTATATATATAAGCTACTGTCCCGAATCGTCAAATCCAGAAAACTCAGGGGTTTCCGGGTAACTTTGGGCTAGAGATTTAGAAAATACTTTCAAAAACGAAGTTGTGGGCGAAACGGATTAAAACGAGTTTATAACGAAGGAGATATGATTTTTGCAAGTTTAACGACGAAAACTATTTTCTGAAAATTGTACTTGCTGTCCCACGATTTTCAAGGGCCAATCTGAGGTGTAAAACTTGATCTAGCCATCTCGACTTATCAAAAATATATTAGTATGTTGTCCCACGATTCCGGGGATATAAAGAACGTAGAAAACAAGCTTATAACGACCAAGATATACACGTTTCAAAATCGACGAAACTCTATTTATTTCCATCAGCTTTTTAGCAAAATATTACTAAGTATAGAAAAACAGTTTTTGTAATACATCATGTTGAGAGCCAATTTACTCATTGATAATCCCATTTCTGGAAATTTTATGTCTTTGACAAAGAGTTAGTTCACCCGGCCTAGTTTCCAAAACATCCAACCATTTGTCAAAAGGATTTATAACGAATAACTTATGGACTTCCAAACTTTCCCAAAAACTGCCTAGAATCTGCCGAAACAGCCCAAACACCTCACTTTGCGGCTATTTATCTTTATGATCGAGACTCGTATGGACAAACTTCATTTCTGTGACTTTTTAGATATGGTGAAAATCTTCTCAAAACTACTGAGCTTCTTTCCTAACTCTTAATATTCACTATTTCGCGACTAGTTTTGCTAGACCATTTTGGTCATATTTTCAAGTTATGAAAAGTGTCATTTTACGACGAAAATACTATATTTACCGATAGAACACCAAACGAGGATCGTGGAGTACCGTTTCAACGTATTTACATGGAAAGTGGTTATTAACTTAACGAGACGTCAAAAATGTATTTTTCGACGATAAACGTTATTTTCAAAACTAACGAGTGGTATCGATAACATACGTATTTGCATGTGTAGCATCATTTCATTTCTTACATTAGATCATATCATTCATATTAGGTTGCGGTTAGAGATCGTGCCTCATTTCGTGTATCCACTTTTATCATCGTAGCTATCGCACCAGGTGAGTCATAGCCCCTACTCTTTTAATTGTTTTGTAAACTCTTTGGGGGAGAATACATGCTCGTTTTACTTAAACGCATTACTTGCTATACATGGTTGATTACTCAAATATTTTCAGCTTTATCTAAATACTTGTTTGATTATCCGAGTACAATACTATTCACTTGTTACCTACTTGCTATTTACTCATGGACATGAGTGCATAAATTTAAACTATTTACAGATTGCCTAAGATTGCCTAAGTTAAGAACCGGTAGCTACATTTCATAGGTATGTGTGATTACCTACATTTCATAGGTATGTGTGATTACCTACATTTCATAGGTATGTGTGATTACCTACATTTCATAGGTATGTGATTACCTACATTTCATAGGTATGTGTGATTACCTACATTTCATAGGTATGTGATTACCTACATTTCATAAGTATGTGTGATTACCTACATTTCATAGGTATGTGATTACCTACATTTCATAGGTATGTGTGATTACCTACATTTCATAGGTATGTGATTACCTACATTTCATAGGTATGTGTGATTACCTACATTTCATAGGTATGTGATTACCTACATTACTTGGGAGCGTAACCTCCTACATAAAGCTAGAAAACCTTTTCGGTGCCTTGAACTTAGTGCAATCAATATTCTTTTCTAAATTGGTGCTATGAAACTTTGTTCGATAAACTATTTATGCATTTTGCTTATGGTCAGATTTATTTATATGGCAACATCGCCATGGCTACATTATCACTCTTACCTTTATATAGCGACATTGCTACACATATCTTTGAATCGTGGTCCACATATTACATTTGTTTACACAAACTAAATCATATTTGGCAGTGGGTCGTAAACACACAGGTTACAAGTCTCTTATGGCGGGACTTGGAACTGAGTGGATTTACGATGCCTTTGTTGGGAAATCTTCATTCATATGCATTACATTCTTTTTCACAAGAATCTATGAACTCACCAACCTCGTGTTGACACTTTAGCATGTATTTTCAGGTATTAAGCAACGGCACGCTACAGGAGGTTTTGGCAAGGCATGGCATGGTCATAGAAGACTCTGATTATTCATTTGGGGACCGTTTTAAACTATTTTAAGGGCCTACTTCCGCACTACTTTTAACAATGTAAATTCAACATTTTTGATTAAACTATTTTATTCTAAATGATTGAAGTAAAAACTACTTTTGTACTTGTGTTGAGATACCCATTGAGTTACACCCCAGCTACATGTATGCTTCCGCTGGACCCGATTTGGGGTTGTGACAGCATCCAATGGTACAAACTGAGAAACAAGGAACAACATTTATCCTACTACCTCCCCTGAGGTTCTAAACCCATGAGAATCCATAATCAGCCATAATCCTTGCTTCACATCTTCTTCTTCATTGATTTTTGAATTTTCACTTATTTAAATCAATTTTTTTTTTTTTTGTATTTTTTAGTTTCTGAAGTAAAACTGATTTTCATGCCTGGAAAGCTTTCAATAACTTATATCTGAGCTTAAGGAAGCTTATTGGATCATTGCACACAACTTTTAACCACTTTGAAATAACATGAGAATTTTAAGTTAAAATTACATAAACTGAGTATTGGCCTAGAAACTGAAATTGATAGTTAAAACAAGCTTGGAATACACTGAAAATGTAAATTACAACTCTTTAAAACCAAATTGAACAACTGGGAAAGGAAAGTACAATAAAACGACCATAAAAACTAAACTATATCTACACTACACTACTTGTCTTCTCTCCTCTGCTTTTTCTTGATATAAATAGAACCTGGAGGTATCCCTTGACTTTCCCACACCTCTGTGAGCCCTAGGATTGCTTGAATTGATCTCAGCCGTTCAAAACTTCTTTGGCGGGAAAATTGTTTTTGGCAGTTAGGGGTTGAGTGAGGGCATAAAAAGGCATTAAATGTAGTTTGGATGTATTGGAGAGTTAGGGGGAACAGGTATGGGTTTAGTGAGTTGGAGGAGGGGGGGTGAAGTGTGGAAGGGGATTACCAGGCTGCAAGTGGTGAGGGAGGTGGAGGTCAAAGGTGTTTGACAGGGGGGAGTAATAAAAAAAACGGGGTGTTTTATTTTATTAGTGGAGTGGGCCGGTTGTTTGGTTGGGCCAGGGGTGGAGTGGTAGTGGGCTAGGGGTAGGATTGTTGGATCAGATTTGGTTTTGGTGTGGATAATAAATAAAAAGGGTCCATTTGGTTTATTAAAGCATAAGGACCAATTTTGTATTTTCTGATTTTGGAGGGGCTGATTTGTGTAACTTTCCAAACTTGGTCCAAGGTTCATTTCTGCCATATATGAATAGTGTAAGGACCATAAATGAGATTTTCCAAAATTACACCTCCAGGGACTATTTCTGCCAATTCTGAAAGTACAGGGACCAAACTTGTAAAATCTCCAAACTTTTCATCCAAGGACCATATTTGCCAACTTGTGATTTCCCAAGGACTCAAAATGATTTTTCTTTCAAAAATATCCCACCAGGGACCAATCCTGCCAAAGTCTGAAACTCCAGGGACTAAACTTGTAAATTCTCAAAACTTTTGAAATTTTCACCAAAGGACTAAATATGACAATTTATGATTTCAAAAGGACCTTTGGTGACTTTTCTTTTAGAATAAGAGCCCAGGGACTATTTTTGCTAATTTTTGAAAGTTGGGGGACTGAAACTGCCAATTTTGCAAACTTTGTACGTTTTTCATCTGTTTTTACTCGTTTTGCATCTAAAACATATAAAACACAATTTTGAAATATTTTTAGTATTTTGATGCATTACTGAGTGTTTTTGTATGTTTTGCAGTTCAGATTTGACCAAAAATAATGAGTGTTTGAGCACTCATCAATGGGCCATGGGTTATTGGTTATGAGTCATGGGTCATGGGCTTTGAGTTATGGATAGTCCAAACTATTTATTTATATGTTTATTTAACTTTGTATTTTTATAAAAGTGTAAGTAACAAATGTTACTTATAAGTGTTTTATAAAATTGGTTTTGGTTTTATATACACTTTTTAACTAAACATGTTTGATGGTTTATTTGTTTAGTGAAATGAGTTAGTAAACTATTGGCTTAAAAACTTACGCATTTTATTTATTTCGTTAAAATGATTTTATGATTATTATCGACAAAACATAAGAAAATCGTAAGATATAAATAAACTATACAATTTATTTGTATTAACATGGTCTTAAGCAAGCTCCAAAAGCTTTGTATGATAGACTCAAGGTATTATTGATTAAACATGAATATACCATGGGGATGGTAGACAACACACTTTTACTAAAAAAAGAGATTCACACATTATCATCGTTCAAATATATATCGACGATATTATATTTGGTTCAACTTGTCAAGAGTTATGTGATGATTTCTCCAAAATCATGTACGACGAATTTGAAATGAGCATGGTAGGTGAGTTGAATTTCTTCTTAGGACTCAAAACAAATGGAATATTGGATCTTCTTCAATCAATCCAAATACATTAAGAAAATGCTAAAGAAATTTGGCTGAGAAGATGGTAAACCAATCAAAACTCCTATGTCCTCGAAAACATAGCTTACCAAAGACGAAGATTGTAAATCTGTTGATAGCACTAAATATAAGGGTGTGATCGGTAGTTTACTTTACCTAACGACTAGTAGACCGACATTATGTTTAGTGTTTATTTTTGTGCTCGATTTTACGTGGACCCTAAAACATCTCATCTTGAAGCCGTCAAACGTATCTTTAGATATATTAAGGGGACAACACATTTAGGACTATGATATCCTAAAGATACCAGTGTTGAAACCTCATCTACGTCGATTCCGATCACATGGTGGTGGGTTGTCACGTGAATACGTGATGACAGAAGCTTAACCATAAATGATTGACCAGCGGTGGCCATGGTCGGAGATGATATGCTGATTGTAAGATAAAAGAGGTAGGAAAAAAGTTTCTTCGGTGAAAGTATGTAACTGAGAACCTATAATAACGGTAGGGTGTAAAAGGACATATTTGCCCTCGTGTGCACAACACATGGCTTTCTTTAACGGGTCTTAATTTATATCTGTCAGTCAAAGGACAATTGATGTTATTAGTTTAAGAGTTAACGACTACATGTGTAACCAACTGGCTTAGCTCAGTTGGCCACCTGGGCTCCTTCTAGAGCTTGGGGGAGGTTTTACCCAAGGTTTAAATCTCACAAGAGACAAAAAAAATCCAGGTTTTCCTCCTAGTGCGAAGTTGTGAGTTCTAGGGGTTTCCCTTCGCGGGTCTCCCTTAGTAGTTCGGGTCCCGGGGCCTGCCCGTTTGGATGGTTTAACTCGGGGGTCGGATTTCAAGTGTGGTGTCGTTCTAAATAAAATAAAGAGTAAATTACATGGTTGGTCCCTGTGGTTTGTCCAAAATAACAACTTTCGTCCCTATCTTTTAAAAGTTGCATGGCTAGTCCCTAAGTACGTAAACAAATAACACCACGGGTCCCTTGGTTTAACTGGGGTTAACTAGGTTAGTTAAAATTTACAAGTTAGCCCCCTTTGGTTAAATAGCGCTGCATCGTTAATCCTTTTACTTAACGGCTATTATAATTTACTTAACAGCTGTTATAATTTACGTTTTCGCCCATTTTCTTTCATTTTCACACGTTTTTGTCCCTTTTTTTTACGTTTTAGCCCGTTTCTGTCCATTTTTTTTACGTTTTCGCCCGTTTTTGTCCCTTTTTTTACGTTTTCGTCCGTTTTTGTCCATTTTTTTACGTTTTCGTCCGTTTTTGTCCATTTGTTTACGTTTTAGCCCGTTTTTGTCCATTTTTTTTACGTTTTCGTCCGTTTTTGTCCATTTTTTTACGTTTTCGCCCATTTTCTTTCATTTTCATACGTTTTTGTCCGTTTTTTTACGTTTTCGCCCGTTTTTGTCCCTTTTTTTTACGTTTTCGCCCGTTTTTGTCCCTTTTTTTTACGTTTTCGCCCGTTTTTGTCCATTTCTTTACGTTTTCGTCCATTTTTGTCCATAAAAAAACGTATGAAAATGAAAGAAAATGGGCGAAAACGTAAAAAAAAACCGACTACATGTGCAAAGGATTAACGATGCAGCGCTATTTAACCAAAGGGGGCTAACTTGTAAATTTTAACTAACCTAGTTAACACCAGTTAAACCAAGGGACCCGTGGTGTTATTTGTTTACGTACTTAGGGACTAGCCATGCAACTTTTAAAAGATAGGGACGAAAGTTGTTATTTTGGACAAACCACAGGGACCAACCATGTAATTTACTCTAAAATAAAATAAAATAAAACCGACTACATGTGCAACAAAAAAGTTTGAGGGACTCTAGAACCAATTTTGGTATAACAAGGACAATCCATGTAAATTACTCTAAAAATAAAATAAAGGTAAATTTGGGTTGTCTAGTTTAAACCCTAGTTCCTCTCCAGAAAGCCTTCATTCATCTCTTTGTTCCGTCTCCTTGTCTACGAAATAAAAATGGCAGACGATGACTACGATATGGACGCCGGAGGGTATTAAATAATTCTCTTCTCTTTTTATCTGTTCATTTTCCGTTTATTCCTTAACAAAATCTCTTTATATTTTGTTTTTACAGTTACGATGATGAGCCAGTTGAACCCGAACTAGATGTAAGTGATACATATATGTACATCTCTGTAAAATGAGTTTTTTTTATATTGTAATTGATTGTAATATAAAAATATTATAGGAAGGAGCTGAGGAAGAAATTGATGGAGATAATAAGGATGAAGACGTTCCAGATCCACTTATGGGTGATGGTGAAGATAATAAGGAAGAACAGGAACCTGTCGATAAACCTCGTAAAACTATCAAGTATATGACTAAATATGAACGTGCTAGGATCTTGGGTACTCGTGCTCTCCAAATTAGGTTTGTTTTTGCTTTTCTTCTGGTGTTATGTGGGTTAGCTTATTTCTCGGGCTTATTGAGATTTTGAAAAGTAGATAAGCTCATCTTTTTCTGGCTTATGAGTTTGAGTTTGACCTTAAGGCTTATTTTCGCTCATAAAGTCTAGTTGATAAGCTCGCAAGCTAGAGATAGTGAGCTATATCGTGTTTTTAAAATCTCATTAAGATGCTAAGCCCAGAAAATCAGCCCTATTTTACCCGTTAGAGGGTGGATTGGATCATTGGAACTTTCTGCAAAGGTTCGCCAAATACTGTTATCTGATTTATTAGTATATTAGTGTTTGCAATGCGCAATGATTTGGTGATCTTTCCATAAAGCAATTGTTAACACTCTCTTAATTGCTGAAAATAGCAATGATAGCAGCTTACCACAAAAAGTTATTTTCGGCGAAAATGCTTTTTTGTTACTAATGGGAACTTTTTGTATCAAAACTCCCATTTGTTTAGTAGTGACTGTTAAAAACATTAACCACGAGAAGTGTTTGGATTTAACCTCATTATGAAAGTATATAGGGGTTTATTGACGATAACACAATTATTAGTAGGTACTGTTATATACTTTTTGATACTAATCATGGTGACATAAACAGTGAAAGTAAATTGATATGATTGGTAAGGAAAAAGTAATGATTTTTAAGCACGTTAGTATAATTGGTACGTGATGAAAGTATGTTGCTAATTTTAGAACAAAACCATGTTGTGTTCTCTTCGTATATTTTTGTTGTTGTGGACTGTGGAGTGATTATTTCTAATGCAAAGTATTTTTTTGCTTGTTTATTTATCTTCAGCATGAATGCGCCGGTGATGGTTGAATTGGAGGGCGAAACTGATCCCCTTGAGGTAATCATTCTTATGCTCATTGTATAGCTTTTTTTTTTTTTAGGTTTGTTTGGACTTGTCATTTGAAAGTGTTCATCAAATGGCTGCTATTTGTTTCCAGTGTATAGACATCATACTTCTACATATGCTTAATTAGTAGCTGCATCAAACCAGTCAACAAATATGATCTTCTGCTTTCATAAATGCAAATAAATTTATCTAGTACCATTGAAACTAGCTTCAAGCAACAAACACATGTCCCAATATCATCTGCCCACGTCATGATATATTACAATGATTATTCAGTATTTATATAACATAGTCAATTCTAGTATGCTCACCCAAACGCCTCATATGACTTTTACAACATATCATTATCGAGTATTTGCAATATTGGTCAAAGGCTTATTTAATATCACATGGCAAGTTTGTTGATTGAGTACCTCATGTAGAGTTGTTGATTATTTATTTTTTTGCTGAATTCTTGTATCATCTCATATTTTGTGTTTACAACCATCACATACAAGATTAACATGGTAGAGATGGTTTGACTGTTCTAGTTGACCTTAAGAACATTTTAGTTAAATGAATGACAATACCTCTTAAATTGAGTTTAATGGTTTGAAAGTAGCAACTCTTTTTGGTGTGCTACTTTGACTTGCAATTTTTTTTTACTTTTGAAAAGTAATAGCTCATACACATCTTGCCATCAGCTAGTAGCTTACCCCCAACAAAATTCAAGTTGGTTCATTATCGTAGAGTAGCTGAGTAGAACTCTCCGCTTAGATAACATATGACTTTTCTTGGTTTCGCCCTGATGTATTTTCATTGTCAAATTATCAATAAATACAGTAATATTTTAAGAAATACTTCAGTAAGGAGTAACATCATGGAACTTGGATTGGTGAACTAGTCTCTAGTGATGTAGCATTTTGCTATATGTATAAAGTAAAACCTCAAGATAGATTTATCATGTATACAAAAGCAGGAAGAAGACCATACCTGTGTACTTTCTTTAGTAATAACGTGTATTAAATGGAAGCCCATATACAGTGGCGGAGCCAGGAAATGTAAACATGGAGGGCGGTCAACAATTATAAAAGGCGAGTATAGCTAGGCTATTTTTCGTGTAACTCAAAACAAGTCGGGTCGGGTTTAGCCAAGCGCAAATCACTCAAATTCAAGTCAATTAACACTAGTATGAGATGTATGTGTATAAAACCTAGTTAACGTAGGTTTTTTTGACGGTTTAGCACAAAAATAAGTGGGTTTAGCATGAATTGTTTTGTGTGTGTGTGTTTATAGGGCAAACCAAACGTTGCTTAAATGGTTTTATTGCACTTGCAATCAATATATCATAAACCAAGTTGATAACATCAACACGATAACTGATAGCTTTAAAGAAAAACATTATAATATAAATTTGAAAGAATGTTAAATCATGTATATACTTGTATAGGGACGTTAACTGGTTTGCTAATGGAAATAAATTCAATAATAGACATATAAGTCTATTGGGACATTGGGTGCATTTATATATAACCCCAAAAGTCCAATGGTCAATACAGAATATAGTTGCTTTTCTCATCTACACAGTTTCCAATAAGTCGTCTTCTTCCTTTCACTTTTACAGAACCCACCATGCCAGAAGACACAAAAAACCCATTATTAAGTCTGTTTAAATTACGAGATTGAGTTTTAAAGCACTTGATCTTGGTAGTCGTCACTCATTGAGGAGGGCACTATGAATTCTGAGGCGAGGGTACTAATCATTTTTTCAATAATTTTACCTAGTTTTTCCTGCTAATTTGGCCTTTCTACAAGAGCATGGTTGGGGGCATCGCCCCCCACTACTCTCAACATGGCTCCGCCCCTGCCCATATACCAGTGGTTGGATGTAGTCAACCTTTTATATATGACTATTCATTAAGAGTTAAGATGCTAGCAGTATTTCCTTCCTATAGTATATTTAGGGAGTAGTTGATTGATTTAGTTGATTATCATGACTTCAAGGCAGAATAATCAAGTTTGAGTCTTAGATTAAAAGGAATTACAGGTGTAAGATTTTGCTATATGAAACCTATTATTGACACAAATATTAGTCTACATGCCTCATGTCTGTCGCAGTTGCTTCAATCCTTTAAGTTTCTGATTCTTATTTTCGAACAACAATAGCGCTATTATAATCACTGATCCAAACACCCTTGGAGTGCTTCTTCTGTCTTTGCAAATATCACTCACACCGAATACTTCCAACTCTGTTACTGTTTAAGTTAATTTGGGAATTAGAGTGTTAGTTTAAACTGCTGTCATGTCTGAGGATCCTCTGTATGGAAATTGTCTGGTACTGGTAAGAACAGCCTGGGCCAACCTGCAAATAGTGTGTGTGTGTGTGTGTGTGCGTTTTTTTTTTTTTTTTTTTTTTTTTTTTTTTTTTTTTTTTTTTTTTTAATATCTACTTAACTGAACCTGTAAATAGTTAATCTGGTAATATATCATTACAAAATCACAATAATGTAATTTGTTATAATAAATTGATTTATGAGGTTGTATACATTTCAAGTACACTTTTGGGTGACTTTTAACTAGCTAGACCTGCTTTCTTTTGGCTAACTTTTCTTTGTCTACCCATCTCATCTTTTAGAGAAAATATAACCTGCATTGACCCTTAACCAAGCTGAGGTGGCCACACAATGAGAGAGAGGTTCAAAAAGTATGCATATACATGGGATGTTGTAGCTGCATTAATTATAGTGGTTTAAATAGCACAATATCAGTTGGTTTAGCATTTAATAGACATTTGAAATAATAGGACAGTTGGACTGACTCATCAAGACAAAGCCTGATTTCAAGTTTGGAAGGTTGTAGTCAATGAATTTTATTTCAAGTTTGAAAGGCTGTAGTGAACAATTAATATATGAATATAATTACAACAAAAGTAGTACATGAATGGCCAATTTATGAATAAGCAATTTGAAAGGGCGTAGACTTTTTGAGTATATGCAGACGATTTCTTATAAAACTGTCTTAGCTTAATCCTCTTTGTTTTCACCATTACTGAATCAACTCGTGTCTTTTCATTTCTCAGATTGCTATGAAGGAACTTAGGCAGCGGAAGATACCCTTCACTATTCGTCGATACCTGCCAGATGGAAGGTAAGAAAAATTTCTCTTACTCAGTTACTCCCATATTGCCTTCGCTTGTGATGTTCTTTTCTGAGCGAGTGTTTTGGAAATAAAAAGAAATGGTTGTTTAAGAGTGTTTTTAGAGGGGAAAAATGTAGAGGGAAAATTGTGGGCGACTTTCTCCATAATGTTTCTTCTATGACAAAGATTTAGCGAAAGGAAGGGGGTGTATAATAGTATGTTCATGGACAAATTACAGCTGACCTAACCTCTTTTACATAAAGGGTATTATTGTAATATTGACAACAGTAAAATATGACACTATCTTTTACTTTCTTAAGCTTTGTTTGGCAGACATAATAAGTTATAAGAGATTATTAAAAAATAATCTTCCATATTTTCTGAAAATCAAATGCTACTTATGTAGCTTATAAAAATAATCTCTTTCTATAATCTCCCTCTTTATCTCAATCCTGTTTACTTTTGCCAAACATACCCGTAATTCAAGGACATGCTAAAATATAATATACTGTGCTTTTATCTTACCCCTTCTTTTATTTCCAACCTTGTTATATTCATGGTATTGTCTTCACAATCTAAATGTTGTATCAGCTACGAAGACTGGGGAGTTGATGAACTAATCGTGGAGGATTCTTGGAAGAGGCAAGTTGGAGGAGAGTAATTTATCCGGGCTCTTTAAGCTGCTTGAAGTACTCCCTGAATGTCATGTTTATAGTCTGCACCAGTGGATTTGAATACTATGTTCAACTCATTACCATTCTTGTGGATTTGAATATTATGCAACTTGTTGACGAAAATTTGAAACTATTGTGGTTTGCAGTTTTATGAGGATGGTTTTGATGGCTGATTTTTCTTTATTTTAATTAGAGTTAATTATTTGGAGGAGATTTTTTAAATGAACACTTTACCTCCACCTTTACCAAAATGAAACATCGAAACCCGTGTTACAGAAATCGACGAAGCGAGCAAAATGGTTTTGCTCGCCACTTTTCTTGCTCGCCCCATTTAGATCAGCCACACGTGTAATAATTGGATGGCTAAGATTTTGCCACGTCTCCTTGAGCAAGCAAAGTATCTTGCCCGATGAAACTTTGCTCGCCAAACTATACAACTACCATCTATAATTTTGAATCGGTGAGCAAATTTATGGGAGA
Source organism: Artemisia argyi (assembly GCA_030686995.1). NCBI lineage: Eukaryota > Viridiplantae > Streptophyta > Magnoliopsida > Asterales > Asteraceae > Artemisia > Artemisia argyi. Next base: position 111,439,053 of record CM060682.1, on the reverse strand, counting down.
GCAAGGTTTTGCTCTCTATGTTTGTCTTTTAGCACATTTTTTAAATCGGCGGCGAGCAAATTATGGGAGAGCATGATTTTACCCTCTATGTTATTTGTCTTTTAGCATGAAACCCTTATGTCTGCTTTTGAATTCGGCGAGCAAAAGTAAGGGTTGAGCAAAACCTTTTGCTCGATGTGTCGATTTTTGTAAACCCTTTTAAAAGTGTTTATTTTTGTAAATGAGTGTGAGAAGTGTTTGTTGTAAATGAGAAGTGTTATTTATTGATGGGTGTAACGGATTTAGTTTTTGAATTTATTTATTTTTTGGCGGATCTTCTATGTGGTTTTGACCCCGTTGTGGATTTGGTTCCTTGACCATTAGTTCCGTTAGTTTGACTGTGGTTTAAATCATGTAACATGCAAATGAAAGGGTATTTATGTCATTTCATGTATTTTATGTTTACAAAAAGTAAAACAACAAACAAACTTACTCATAGTGGAGGGTGTCGTGAAGGGTTAAGGTGTCGTGAAGGGTTTTCGCTCATCACATTAGTTTTTTTTTTTTTTTTTTTTTTTTTTTTTTTTTTTTTTTTTTAATTTTTTTTTTTTTTAATTTTCATTCAACCATTGCAGCACACATTTTTTTTAATCATTTAAAAATAGGGGTTTTTGCATATATATCCTTCCGAAAATGCATAATTGCATATATATCCAAAGTATGCATAAAAACCATTGTACTATGTGCATAAAAAACTTGTACAAATGATATATATGCAATTATTCATTTTGGGAGGGATATATATGCAATTCTGCCTTAAAAAATACCGCAAAACACAAACACCGACTCACAACACAATAAAATAATGTTTCTCTCTCCACACTCACAACAAATCTTGCGTCACTCTAGTCTCGAATTGAAAAAAAAAAAAAAAAAAAATTGTTTTGTCGAAAGGTGAGGTGAGGTATTTGGTCTTTTCCCGGAAAGGAAGACCCTCTTCCCGAAACCCACATCTTTTACACTAACCAACACACGTTTTTCTTTGATCTCTCACTCATTCTCTTTTTTTCTCCAACACCATATGTCCATAACCAAATCACTACTACCATCATTTATTTGAATCATAATTGTTAAGATCTCGATCTAGCTTTTAAGATTTTCTGATTTTACGATCTCTTTAAGCAAAAATGAGTCGATGCTTCGTAGGATCTTAAAAGGCATTACATCTTAAGTAAGAAACTTTTTAAAACAAAACAATAAAAAAATGGACATTCACCTAATCACTCACATGATATTTGAGTTCACTGAACTTATAAAAAATATTATTAAACAACAATGAACTTGTAAAAACACGACATTTATGTTACTTAACTTATCCAAAAATATACATTTAAGTCACTTCGATCAACATTAAAAAGTGGGGTTTTTAGATAGATAGGTTACCCAACTTTCCAACATTATTCACCTAAGTCACCAAACTTTGTTTTTGTGCGAACAGGGTATTGGACTATCATTACCAGATAAATTAGGGACCCAACTATTTTTAACCTTTGATACCCGGTTGCCTGCTACACTGGCAGTTGACTTTTATTTTTAATAATTTTAAAATAATATTCTTATAAAGGTTTATTATACAAATAAGTTACTGAACTTTGCGAATTTGTTCATCTAAGTTACTAAAGTTTTTCTTGTTCAATTAGGTTACTAAACTACGCAACATTGTTAATTTAGGCTACCCTTATCGGTCACCTGAAAACCAGACACCTCAATGCCACATCATAAATGAAAAATGTTACATAAATAATTAAAAACGTAAACGTACAAAATTAAAACCTAACATTCATAAACTATAAATCGTATTCATTCATTTAAACAAAAATACGAATTAAGCCACTAAAACCATAAGTCTTGTATCCTTTTTTTTTTTTTTTTTTTTTTTTTTTTTCATAATTTCCCATTCTTGTGAGTTGATCGTGAAGATCTTGTGAGTTGTGTAGTTGTTGTGTTGGAAATTTTGAGTCTTGTTATCACAACACTTGTAGATTTTCTTGTAAATAAATATATGTTAGTAACCCAATTAAAAAAAATAAATAAATAAAAAAATAAATAAATAAATAAATAAAAATTAGTAACTTAGATGAACAAAATTGCAAAGTTGAGTAACATATCTGTCTAATAATGGTAAGTGGATATCTGAGTTGGACAATAGGGCCCACAAAAAGCTGAGGTGGACAAGGTAAAAACTCAACCTCCCGATTACTAGTTTTTAGAGTAACCTGAATGAACACGGTTCTAATGTTGAGTAACCTGAATGTCGAACCCGTATACTCCAATACCCCGTTTGTGCAAATAAAAAGTTTGGTAACTTAGGCGAATAAGGTTGAAAAATTAGGTAACCTATCTATCTAAAAACCCTAAAAAGTGTTTCTTATAAGTTCAGTAACCCAAATGAATAAATGAAAGTTTATTACCTTGGGCAAACTTTTCTGAAAAGTTTAGTAACATATTTGTATATTAACCCGAGCTGGAATTTCCATGCGTGCCTTAAAGCACTGTGACCTCAGCCACTTGGTCTCTACATTCAAATTTCTTATCGTGTTCAATGCAACTAACAAAATGAGGTATAACACATTCGACTATTGCCAGCGATTTATAACACTTGGTGCGAGTAATTTATATTTCATTTCCATATTTCAAATTGTATGAATATAAGAAAACTGAGGTATTTTTGTGTGCAATGCAGAAATTTTCTACTTCTACTCAAGATTCCCCTAATATTCTTGCTAAAGTTTGTTCTTCATCGTTTTTCCTACCCATCGGACATGTAGTTGGTGTTGTATATCCCACTATCTTTATGGACCTGTAAGCAATATACATTTTGTAAATGTCATTCCGATAAGGGTGAGCATGACGAAATCAATACTAAAAGAAAATAGTTCTACGTAAACAAAGAGTCCTATTGAATGGACGTTTCAATATTTGGTAAGTCCAAATACAAAATTCATAAAGTAAGACTAAAATACACAAAATTCCAACATATGCAGAGCGCGAAGACAGAAATCATGATTCCGACAATTTGCTTAAAATATTATAGAAGAAAAAAAATCGTAATAATGAAACAACAAAAAAAGGTCAAGATTTAGGCCAAAAATTGAGTTGGAGTCATACATGAAAAAGGTTAGGCCAGGGATTCTGCCAAACCACGGTGTTAGCTGTTGAGACCCTTACTTGAGTTGGTTGCAGGCCCATATCTCCTCTCAGATCAATAGTCATGGTCACTTCAAGTGTGATTGTTCGCTATACACGCTTGATCCCACTATTCCAAATATGAATGGACCAATTGTGTTGTTTGTTCCCAATCAATGTGCCATAATTCTCATATATACAGTAGTCTTACACAACACAAGTAGCATCCGCTAGAAAATGAGGATATATCAGTGAGCCTGTTCAAGAGGTTCCATGTCTGGTAGTGTGTGTGCATTTACTTTCGAGTTTCTCCTATCTTGATAACCAAAATAGCATCCTATCTTCTCACCAATAATTTCCACAAGAACATTTCCCATCTTTAAAATGATGAAACCTCTTCCCATCTCTTACAACAATTTCTCGCCCCACAACTTCTGACATAAACTTGAATGCATTATGACAATCCCCACAAATCCTAATGTTCTTAAAAACCCTAATCATGGCTCCAGGAGGCAGCTTTAAAAGCCCAAAAGCAACCGCAAGCCTTTCACTGTGAGTAGACAATGCATATTCCTTTTGCTCATTCTCCATATCATGTAACACAAATTTTGTATCTGGAACATACCCTAATTTCCTCATCTTGAAAATCAGCTCCTCGAGATACTTATAAACTTCTTGAACTTCAGGGTGTTTAGTGTCATCTACTAAAAATACATGGACCATATTGTCAACTTCAATCCAACTGCAAGCAGGTTCTTTCTTCACTCCTCGAACACGCATCATATTTCTAACCCTGGAAACTTCGTTCCATTTGCCTAAATTGGCATACATGTTTGATAGAAGTATGTAGGTCCCATCATGATTTGGGATTAACTCAAACAGTTTCTCAGCAGCTTTGATCCCTAAGTCTATATTACCATGGATTCTGCACCCACCAAGCAGTGCTTCCCATATAGGCACTCCTGGATTAAAAGGCAGTTTTTGGATCGTGTCTGTTGCTTCTGAGAACTTTCCAGCTCTACAAAGTAAGTCAATTAAACGACCATAATGATCTTCACCTGGTGTTATGCCATATAAGTCAGACATCGAGTTGAAATAGCGTTGACCTTGGTCAACTAGACCAGCATGGCTACAAGAGGAAAGAATGGTAAGGAATGTAATACGATCAGGAACTATTTCTTCTTTCAACATTTGTTCATAAAGTTCAACAGCTTCACCCCCATGTCCGTGTTGACCTAACGCCGCAATCATAGCGTTCCAAGATACAGAATCTAAACAAGGCATTGTAAGGAAGAGAGATTTTGAATCTTTAAGAACCCCACATCTAGCATACATTGTGATCAATGAATTGGATGCAGATAGGCTCGACTCAAACCCTGATTGGATTAGTAGAGCATGGAGTTGGCGCCCATGGTCTAATGATGCTAGCACTGCACACGAAATTATGGCACCAGCAAATGAATAATCACATGGTTGACATTCATATGATCTCATCTGGTTGAAAGTTTTCAAACCCTCTTCGCCTGATCCATTTTGTGCAAATCCAGATATCATAACACTCCATGTTAATTCATTCTTTTCTGGGATTTGAGTAAAAAAGGATCTGGCTTCCTCGATTCTTCCTACGTCAACATAAGCAGATAAAACGGTATTCCATGAAACAGAGTCCTTTATAGGCATCCTATCAAAAATTTTCCTTGCATCGTCAATTTTGCCACATCTCCAGTACAATGCGATCAATGCATTGTTAACACTAAACAAAAAGTCCCGAGATGGGTTTTTTACAGTTCTAATAATGTAAGCATGCACTTGTTTTCCATGTAAAAACAATTTAGCAGTTGCGCAAGCACCAAGAATAGCTGTATAAGTAAATTCATCAAACTTGATTCCCAACAAATGCATCTTTCTCGACATTTCTAATGCCTTAGAAGCTGCCCCTTTATGCGTGTATCCAGAAATCATTGCATTCCAAGCAACCACTAGCTTTTCACTCATACCATCGAAAACTTCACTAGCACCATCCAAATCATCATTTCTTACATACCCAGTAATAATCGTAGTCCACGTCAACTCATCTCTAACCGGCATTTCATCAAATAATTTCCTGGCAGCAGCCATCATCAAAGAAGGCGTTACAAAAGGCGAAGAAGCACACCTAACATAAACCGAAATAAGCGCATTAACCACAGACGTAACAAACCCTGTCCCCGACTTCACAATCTCACAATGCAACTGCTGACAATGCACTTCATACTCAGTCACAAGCGACAACCCAGCCAACATACTCGTATACGTAAAATTATCCGGGCGAAAACAATACCTCTTCATCTCACGAAACAACTCAATCACACCATGCCCGTCATTATTATGAGCACAACCCGTAATCATCGCATTATAAAAAACCGTATCCCGTATATCCAAACGCGTCCCATTAAACACTTCCCTCGCCGTCTTCAAATCACCAGAAGCGGAATACACAGTAATAAACGTGGTCCTAGCAACAACATCCGGGACAGGAATTTTATCAAACAGGTGGCGTGCATAGACAATGTTGGACGATTTACAGTACAAGTCCATTAAACGATTCAAAATATGTGACCGAGGCTCGAAACCGGAAGTAATCATGTGGGCATGGATCATACCTACATTGGATTGCGATTTTTCGAGACGTTTGGAGCATAGTAAGAGCTGTGCAGCGTAAAAGTTGGCCAAGGCTCTGACGATATCTGTTTGGCGTAGTTTTGCGGTGAACTGTGTAGCCTGTTTGACATTAAACTAAAATGTTATGAAGATTAACAAATGATTAATAATGATGACAAGAGTTTTTTTTTTAGTACCTGTGCTGGAGTGAAAGCATGGTTTCTTATTAATGCATTCATTTGTTTGTTTAATTTATGACTCATCACATGTCATGTCATGTTGCTGTATTTTAATGAGGCGTTACGGTTCAATTCTTCAGGCTGCATTGGTGTACTCCTCCACCCCCTTTCTTCCTTATATTTTGTCCTCTACTATTTAAAATTTTCACATTTTTTTACTGAGTGATAGTTTTTATTGTATTCTCTACACATTTTTTGTATTATAATACTTTTAACTTATCAAACTTTATAATCTCTATTCCGTTTTTTGTTTCACAGTTTAAAAAAAAAAATGTTGTGTGAATCCTATTATGATTGTGTGAACCCACAACCCTTAGACACACTTGTTTTTTTTATTTATAATTATTAGCTTTGGATCACCCGAATAGGTTAAACTCCTACTCACAAATTTACCATCAACTAGTCATTATACAAATTTAAGATCATAAAATCCCTTATCTTTTTCACTGGCCATTGCCATCACTATATTTTTGTTTCTTAGTTTCTTTTCTTTTACTAAAACGAAAATTTGGAAATAAATTAGATGAAAATGATGAAGTTGAGTGAAATGACCAAATTACTCTCAACCTACAAAACTTTCGTTATGTAGAACGACAATATTTCACGTCCGTTAAGCACAATGAGTAAAAACAGAGAGTATATATGATATTTATTGAGCTTATTTATAGCTTAAAGGTTAACTATCAATCGTTCTTGTGGTCTGTTTGAATGATATTTCAAATCCATGTACATGTAATGTAAGCAGACATAGCATAATTAAGATTGAAGAGCCCCGCACGAATCAAAAATCTTTTTTGTGGACAACTACTTTTCAGTTTGTTAAACGTGTTTGGCAATTGCACCTGATAAAAAAAAGAAAATGGACCAACGATTATGATAATTGATAAGTTTGATAACATTCTATTGATTACATACGCGTCATTTAAGTTTTAACAAGTCCAAAGTAAGAGCGTAAAGTTATCAAATTCAAGAAAGATCAATAGTAAATAAAAAAAATTTGTAGCACTCAAATGAATCTGAACGGAATGAATAATTCTTCTGCATGAGCAAGCAACAATAACTTAAATAAAAAGTTAGACAACAAGTGAAAGTAGTAGTAGTACAGTAATCTTTACTCTACGTCAATACAAATGAAGAATTCCATCATAATACAACTAAAAAGAACATTCGATAACTTTGTGGCTGAAAAGAACATTCTATAACTTTGAGGCTTCTTTTAGATCCCTTGCACTTAGAAAAAATATAAAACCACTACATGATCTTACTGCAATACAAAAATTAATAAAAACAAATAGTAACAAAACATATGTTCATGTCCCTCACTTGTGCAAAACACTCTTTTTTGGAAGCTTTGTTTTTCTCTGTGTATGTTTCTGCAAAACAAAAGACGGAACAATACCATAACATAGTTAATAATCAATAGGGTAAGCAACACAACTCCTACGAAAACTGGCAAGAAAGGTTACCTTCTGTCTCTCTAAGGCCTCCACATCTGTTCTCTCTTTCCAGTTGCTTTTGCGTAGCTTGATTGGCCGATTACCCACATACTTGCCTAAAAAACATAACTCTTAATCAGCCAAAACTTTCTGGATGATATCAGACCTTATTATTTATAAATGGGTTGATTAGAAATCTGGTTTATCCCCAACAGGTCAAAAGGATCCAACAGGGACAAAGTAACCCAAAGTGAAATCTTTCTGCTAACGTCCTCGAAAATCATTTTACTATTAAAAAAGATAATTTAAGGCACTAACTAATTATAAAATGTGGAGAAAATATGTTTGTAGATCAACTACACCCAACCTGTTTTGACCCGGACTAAAAACATGTTTCACATTAGGTTGTTCCACATTACTTTCTTTTGGTACGCTATCAATCCTATTTCCTTTTATAACCCATGTTTTTTTACTGTTTGTTACGGGACATTTTAGGCATTGATCAATAGTCATAATGTCAAATTAATTATAAAATAAAGAAATTTACAGGCCAAACAATGATATTTTTTACTCACCATTCATTTCTTTAAGAGCACCAGCGAGATCAGTTGGGTTGGCAAAGCTGACAAACCCATATCCTTTCGTCTTTCCTGTTCGCTTATCTCGGACAACCTAACAAATGAGAATTGCCATTATATTTAGTTGCTAAACAGAGCTAAACCAAGCATATCATAAATTTAACCAACAAACATATTATCTCAGTAGATATTAAGGTTCACAAATTACTTATAGTTGTAGGTAACTTTAAAGTTTGACAAGTGAAGCATATCTCTTTTGAAATGTCCACAAACATCTGCAATGTTTCCTTATTTTAGCGGTTTAGAAAACTGAGAGCATGTTGGTCGTTTTGAGTATAGGATAAAACACCACGATTGAAACTGGCCAACTATATTATGTAAGGTTTATAAACTGACAGAGCATGTTGGTCATTTTAAGTATATGATCAAAACAATTGTTAAAATGCGACATGCCTCACATTATTAGTTGCTCAAAACTAGAATAAAAACATTTCTAAAAATTTAGCGAAAAGATAGGACCCCTAATACGATTTTCCAAACAAAATGACTCAATAATGAACAAAATAGGCTTGTCGACGCTCAAGTAATTTGTGATAAAAAATTAAAAATTAATAATGACTCAAGAGTAAGTCGCTCTCCAGATGCAGAAATAAAATCTGATATAAAATTAAAAATTAACAAAATTTTAACCATTAACAAAATTTTAACCATTAAAAATTTTAACCATTAAAAATTAAAAATTAATAATGACTCAAGAGTAAGTCGCCCTACGGCCCCTACTTGTATAGAATTCCTTCACAAAAATCCATATACTGACATTAAACATCACTATTCCTCGGTATCTATAACTGAAATCATATTAAAAAAAGCTTGGCACAGTGGCACTTAAACATAGTTTACATGTAAATAAATTCAATGACATCAATCGTACATTTGAAGAAATAAGAAGTTATAACTTTGGGAGCATAGATGGCAGATGATGAGAATATAGTTAAAAACCAACCTTAGCCATGTTGAACGAAGGAAATCTTGCAAATGCTTTTGAAAGAACATCATCATTCACCTCGTTCCCGAGATCCCCACAAAATAGACGGTAGTCATCTGCAAAAAATCACTACAATCATCAACAAGATGATATTGCTATCAGCAAAGAGCAAATGCAAGAAAACAACAATAGAACAAAATCATCATGATAATTTAAATGCAACACCCTCCCCTCTGCAGTCCCTCTTACTCTCATGCTTCTTTTTCCAATCCAAAGAAACCCAGGGCTCCTAAACTAGAATTTTAGGGCTTTCAGATCTGTATTTATTTAGGTGTGATTCTGTACTAATTTCTATAGGTGTGTGGGTCATTGCCTCATTGGATTTTTTGGTTTACTTTTCATAGTTGAGAAACCAGATGTGTTGATTCAGACTTTCAAAATCAGACTCTTAAACTCCTACTCTTTGATATACACTGCTGATTGATTTAGTAAAAATACAAGCTTATGAAAATTTACAGATAGTAAGCCAAAAGTGATCTGAGATAACACTAACAGAACATCCGAGATTCTAACTACTGCATTTGTCTATCACTAATCAGGATGGGATCTAGACAAATTACATCTACAGATGCACTGTTCTCTCCCAAACTGAACAAAGATATAACTATAAATGGAATTAACAAGATAAACACACTAACTAGAAAACTAACTGACAGACCTCCATAAACATACACTCAAAGCATTGTTTCTAAAGTCCTAATCAATCTTTTGTATAACATGATGGTAAGAAATAAAAAGATAATAAAAGGACGTGGCAAATAGGCTTCCCCAAAATTGTTGCGAGTATCAAGAACATACCAATGATGCACCCTTTCTAGTGAACACTAATAATAGGTTGAGGTAATTCACTTATATCAAGAAGCATGAGTGGAACATTGAAACTGTTATGTTGACTTAAATGTCAAATACCACTGCCCAGATATGAGAATAGTCCTTACAAAAGAGATTTAACTATGGTTCTGTTGTTTAGTTTCTACTCTGATTCTTTCAGAGGGAGTGCTCAGATAACAATGCACCAGGTAGGAGAAAGAGTGTTTTTACGCCTTATTCAATTCCTGTATAAGGCGCTTTCTGGTTCTAGTTCATCAGGGCCACAGTTGGAAGTTATCACCAAATTATTTTTTGCCACAAATATACGGATACGAGAATGGGCATAAGCAAATGTAAATTGTGGTCATTATTAGAAGAAATATATATGAAAAATTGACATTTTGCAAAAAATTTTGAAATACAGATAATAAAGAAAAAGTATGATAGGAAAATGCAGAAGAGAAAAAGCAACACTATCTTCAAAATATTAAATTTTAGGGGCTCTTTGTCAATCTTACTTTGTCTCTGCCACTCTGTCACATTCTCTAGCTTAGTGTTTATGTATCTTGCAAGTTTTGTTTATAGATCAGAAATATCTTGTATATACTTGCATACATGAATGCACCCTTTTCTAATTAGTAATAAATTAGCAATAATCCATAGAGCGTGGTATCCTAAAAACTAAAATAAATTGTAACTCTGTATACATACCCTAGCAGCATAGAGCACAAGTACCTTCACCAAGAATATACTTCCATTACAATCACTCTCTCCAAGTCCTACCTTTCCAAAGCCAGAAAACAGCCAAATAGTCACCATGTATATGTACTATGGTAAGATATGCTTCCTTCTTAGATGGCTAATATAGTTTTCCATGGAACAAACTATAGATATAAATATGTATTGAAATGATAACCAGCCTAAATGTAACTTTATAATATTTGTATCATGCAATCTAGAAGGACCTCTCTAGCCAACCTCTAAAGATAACTCAGGATTCAATTCCACATTGCTTAGATAATGCTCTTATCATATCCTATATACCATAACTATCTTAATGAAAAGCGACTTTGGTGGCAGATGACAGTCCATTAGCGATACCTTACGTGGCATTCTACATGTATTCCTTGGGCATAAGCCCCCTATATCATTTATTATAGATATAGATGATACATAAGCTAGCAAGCAATTTCTTTCTGAACACAGCTTTTAATCGGTGTGCTCAGACCAAATGAATGGAATATAGATTACTCTTTATGTGTTGCAATAAAAAAAATACACATGAACACATGTAGATAACTAAAATAATCTTGTTGGCAGTGATTATAAGTGGCAATAAAGCTGAAACCATACTTTCTGGCCACTCTGCAAGTGTTGGATCCTCCCAAGCTAGACCAGCTGCTTTACGAGGTATTGCTTTTTTTCTCACCTCTGCTTTATGCTCTACTTCACTGCTTGCTAGTGCAGCCTTTACGCTTTCTAGAGCTTCAGGTGTGATTGTCTGTGCGTCCCTTTGAAATAATTGTTGTGCCTATTAACAAAAAAAAAACACAATTTGATTTAGTTCCAAGCTGGTAAATCACAGAACCTTACACCACAAAACATAGCCTAATGCTCTGTTACTTTGTTTGGCAAGGATATATTCCTAGATAATCCAGCCATTTTCTTCTCTTAGTTATCCATCAATTACATTTAGAAGCTAGGAGACATTTTTTGGGTCAGGTACTTTTTTGGCTCAAATCATATATAAAAAAATCAGTGGTCACTTTGTGAAACTTTATAGTGAAAATTTCTACATTTGTATACACAGAAGCAAAATGTCCAAGATATATTGATACTCAATATATTGTTTAGGACATATAAAAAGTGAATGTTTGAAACATATATCCAAAAGAAAAAAATATTACATACGGAAACGAAGTGCATACTTGGAAGGCTTGATTTCAAGAATGGAAGACATGCAATGGGAGAATCTAGAATGGAAGACATTTTTTTCTTCTCTTAGTTATCCGTTAATTCCATTTAGAAGCTAGGAGACATTTTTTGGGTCAGGTACTTTTTTGGCTCAAATCATATATAAAAAAATCAGTGGTCACTTTGTGAAACTTTATAGTGAAAATTTCTACATTTGTATACACAGAAGCAAAATGTCCCAAGATATATTGATACTCAATATATTGTTTAGGACATATCAAAAGTGAATGTTTGAAACATATATCCAAAAGAAAAAAATATTACATACGGAAACGAAGTGCATACTTGGAAGGCTCGACTTCAAGAATGGAAGACTAAAATTGATTACAGTACAATTTTTCTTTTTTCATTTCAGTATGTAATGTTTTTTATTTTTTGGATATTGAGTTTCAAACATTCACTTCTGATATATGTCCTAAACAATTAAGTATCGATATATATCACGGATATTTGGCTTATATGAATACACAGGTAGTGTTTAAGCCATAGTCACACAAAATGCGGTTCCTCACGTTCCTAAAATTCGGTGCGACGGGAGGAACGCTTATTTTAGATCACTTGGTATGACATACATGATTTGGTACAATTTGCCATTTTAATAATTAAGATCAATTTCCACATTTGTATACATATAAGGCAAATATCCATGATATATCAATACTCAATAAATTGTAAACGGATGGGGTTTTCCCTGTTTAGGTTACCCGGGGACGGCGAGACTTTGCTCTAACCAGGGTATCACCATGGCCGTTTAACCCTTCCCTGCCTCCCTGGCCACCACCTATGTACCTGGTGAGGTTTAAACCCTTGTGAGGAGATCAAGTGTCTTACCACAAGGCCATTTGGTGGTGTTAAATACTTAAGAAATTGCATGGGACATGTATCAAAAGTGAATGTTTGAAACACATATCCAAAAGATAAAAACATTACATACTAATGTGAAAAAAGAATAATAATAATCAAATTTAGTCTTCATCTAGATTCTCCCATTGCATGTCTTCCATTCTTTAAGTCGAGCCTCAAGTATGCACTTTTGGGATTCATGTCCTACTTTTCATTTGGTCCACTTTAGGGATTCATGTCCTAATTTCTCTCTGATAAGTAGTTCTTTGGCAAAGAGAAATTGGAGTACTTATTCTTTCATTCATAGAGTAAAAAGACACCGTTTGAATACTAAAAGGGCTGATAAATTGGTGTTTGTTCATTCAAATATTCGTCTACAATCAAGGTTTTGGGATCTTACAAAGAGGGGCCGAACAAAAAGTAAGACTTGGATCCTAAAAGTGCATATTTGTCTCGACTTCAAGAATGTAACACATGGAACTATCTATATGAAGACTAAAGCTGCTTATTATTATTCCTTTTTTATATCAGTATGTAATGTTTTTACCTTTTGGATATGTGTTTCAAACACTTCTGATATATTTCCAAAACAATTAATTACGTATCGATATATCATGGATGTTTGGCATATTTGTATACAAATAAGGAAAATTAATATCATTGGGTACATTGTAGTTTGTACCAAATTATATGGTACATCAAACCAAAGTGATCCAAATTATATGGCATATACTTGTACAAGCTACAATTACTCAAGCTGCCGTTAGTCATTAGACATGCCTAATAATTGTAATGTTCAGGATGATGAATGAATTTCTCATTAATTTCAACGGCCATTGGAGAGGTTTTGAATAATTTCATATTCTAATTACTATGTACATTTAGAAGACATAGTGTATAATAAATATACACCCTTAACTTGATCAACTATCAAGATCGTATATGTTATCCTATCCTTTAACAAATAAAATATGCTTACTCGTTTAAGAGAAATAGTAACTCCCCATATTATAAAAGGAACAACATGTTAGCCTGTTCAACTAAACACGTTACAAAGTGCGACAAACTTAAGGCATATGTTCATGAACTACATTGTGCAGATGCGGAGACAAGAGGGGGCAGGGTGGGCATGTGCCCCCCTAGCGCAAAAACATGTAGAGTAATTTTTTAAAAATATCTGCCTATTTTTGTAGAAAAAACATGCAGCTAAATATCCAATTTAATTCAAAAGTTGATAGCCCTAGATCACTGTGTAATTACATACTCCTTCCGTTCCTAAAATCAAGGCAATTTTCATTTATCTCACCACAATCATCCACATTCAATAAGAAATTACTAAATCATTAATTTATAAGGTGTTTGGATTGCTTAAGCAAAACCCAAAAACTAATCACTCGTTACCAAACAAGTATTACTATATTTAAAACAAACGCTACAATTTAGTTGTATAAAATAAACAGATATGAAAAGCAATTAGTTAAAAAGGAATCTAACTTGTTACAATTACATTAGTATATACCATGTAACAATTAATATAAATAATTAGGGTTTGGAAAAAAGGTACCTGTTGGAACTGAGGAAAGTAAACACCGGGAACAGAAGACGAAGGAGCAGGGTAGACGGGGGCCGGGGGAGGAGGAGCAACGGATGGATATGATTGTTGTTGCTGAAGATGGAATGGCATCGGAAAATATGAATTGTTGTTATTGTTGTTTGCGTATGTGAATTGAGATGATGATGCAGATGGATTTGGTGGATTTGACATGTTTTTCTTCACCAACAGACTGATTGATTGATTTTGGGTGTTGATTTGAGTTAGGGTTCTTGTTTGTTACGGAGTGCTTTTTTCTTTGTTGATGAATATGATGATGGGGAAATATGTTATACGCTAGATGGTTTGTATTAGACCAAATTCCATATCTAGCCCGGAAAGGTTTAGAGTGCTAGGTGCACTTCGCTTTCCCCCTTCGCCGTTCAGATATGGCATCATCAACGGCGAGCCATTGCTCTTCGCTGCACCGCCCTATTACCGTTCTTAGCCGTTGGGTGGTTTCTCGTGGGCACGGCGAAGCAAGATTGCTGACATTGTTGTACTATTTTTTTTTTTCTTTTCTTTTCTTTTCCCATTTCTTTTATTGTTTTTGTTGTTTTGAAATTTTGGTTAGTAATGTATCCCGTTTTCTGTTTGAATTTCCAATTTCTTTTATTGTTTTTGTTTTCCCATTTTTTTTCCATTTTTTATTGAATATAAAATGTATCCCGCCTTTTGTTTGAATTTTGAATTTAAAATGTATCCCACTTTCAATAAACTCCTATTAATATCATACGATACCATTTAATTTTTCACACACTTCAATATCTACATCATTTTACAATGACTAATCGTTGGTCAATGGAAGAAGAATACTTGCTAGCTAACGTATGGCTTGAAGTTCACGATTCTAGGCACCTTATGAATGAACGTTCTTTTTGGAATGAAGTTACACAAAGGTTCAACGATCAGACTGATGTTGAGCACTATAATAAAAATAGTATTACGGCTCAATGGAATAGAATCAACCTTAAATGTCGTAGATATAATACTATTTACAAAGAGTTGCAGCGTACAAGTCAAGACCCTTGTCGTCTCAGCAATGCAAACCGAATTTATCATGAACGCCATGGTGGGAGAGGGATTAAATATCAACATGTGTGGTTCGTTCTGAGAAACACGTTGGCATGGGACAGAGACAATGCGTAATGGTGTTTTATGTTAAGTATTTCCGTATCGTGTTTATTTGTTTCCGGTATCGTTTGTAACTTGGTGTAATGTTGCGTAACGATGTTTTATGTATTGTTTTCCCGTATTGTGAATTTGAATTTGAATTTGATGATTTGTGTGTGAATTGTGGAATTTGAAATTTGAAATTTAAACATTTATCTCGCTTCAGTTTGAATTCAAATTTTGAAATTATCCCGCTTTCATTTTGAATTCAAATTTTGAAAGTATCCCGCTTTCAGTTTAATATATGCACACGTTTTTTTATGAATGTGAAATTTAAACATTTAAAATTTCAGTTTGAATTCAAATTTGAATTTTAAAAGTATCTCGCTCTGTTTTTGAAATTTGAATTTCTAAACACCCATATATAAAGCATCACATAACATACTATTTTGCACACACTTCACTTTCTAAACAATTTTACTATGGCTAATCGGTGGTCTGTTGAAGAAGAATGCTTGGTAGCTGTCACACCCCCAAAATCGGGTCCAGCGGAAGCATACGTGTAGCTGGGGTGTAACTCAATTGGTATTACAACACAAGTTCAAAAATGGTTTTCACTTTACTTATTTAAAATAAAATCGTTTAACCAAAAATATTGAATTTACATCGTTAAAAGTAGTGCGGAAGTAGGCCCTTAAAATACTTTAAAACGGTCCTCAAATGAATAATCAGAGTCTTCTATGACCATGCCATGCCCTGCCAAAACCTCCTGTAGCGTGTCATTGATTAAAACCTGAAAATACATGCTAAAGTGTCAACACGAGGTTGGTGAGTTCATAGAGTTTGTTTAACAAATAAAGTATATAGAAAATGATCACACAGCAAAGGCATCGTAAATCCACTCAGTTGCAAGTCCCGCCATAAGAGACTTGTAACCTGTGTGTTCACAACCCACTGCTAAAATATAGTATGAGTAAGACATATGAGTATACGATATGTGTACATGCCACTGATCAAAGATTAAAGACTACTGGGTGCCATTTCCCAAAGTTATGAGATTACTGGGTGCCATTTCCCAAAGTATAAAAGATTACTGGGTGCCATTTCCCAAAGTTTACTGGGTGCCATTTCCCAAAGTTTACTGACTACTAAATTGAATAACGCAAATAAGTTCATCACAATCATGTATGTATGCAATCAAGTATAAGACAATCAAGTATAAAACAATTATGTATAAATGTTTTGAGTATTTGTACAAGTAAGCAAGTAGTTGAGCATGTATCTTCCCCTAAAGAGTTAAAACGAGTATAAAAAGAGTAGGGGCTATGACTCACCTGGTGCGATAGCTACGACGACAAAAGTGGATACACAGAAATGAGGTTCGATCTCTAACCGCAACCTAATATGAATGATAGTGATCTACTTAGATCACGAAATGATGAAGAGAATATGCATACATATGATACCTATACCACTCATTACTTGGAAATAATAGTTATAGTCAAAGTAAAGTATACTTAGGAAAAATAAGTCCAAATAAAGTTATAAAAACTTGTCGTATTATCTTGTATAAAATGTTAGTTATTATATTCCTCGTCTAGAAAACCTTAAAATAATGTCTAGTAGTGGCGTAATAAACCTTGAGTCGTACGTACTTCGTTAGTTAAAAATAAACTCCTTGAATAAGAAATCTAGAAAATATATTATTTAGTACGTAGTTATATTATTTTCTAGTAGTGACTAAATATATATATAGTTTTGACGATTTTAAAACGTGTATAACCTGGTCGTTTTAAGTTCATTTTCCTCGTTCTTTATATCCACGGATTCGTTTTAGTATATACTAATATATTTTTGATAGCTCGGCTCCACTAGGTTACGTTTAACGCCTCTATTTGCCCGTCGAAAACTGTCAAACAGCATGCAGTCTTTCAGAAAATAGTTTTCGTCAATTAATTTGCAAAAATCATATCTCCTTCGTTATAAGCTCGTTTTAATCCGTTCTTTCGCCAAAAGTTTCGTTTTTGAAAGTATTTTCTAAATCTTTGGTCAAAAGTTATCCATCACCTACTGAGTTTCCCACGTTTTAAAAATAGCAACAGTAGGTATATGTAATGTTTCAAAAATCATTTCTAAGGTTCCAATCTAGTTCCAACTTCAACCAAACCACTTTCAATCACCACAAATCTAGTCTAATCTTACCATACACCTTCTTAGGGTGTCATGGGTTCCTAAACCTCATAAATCAAGTGAATCTAACAAGGATCTAACTATAATCTATTTCTAGGGATCAAAAGTTAGATATATATATAAATGAGTGGTATAACTAACATATGCATGTAGATCTTGAATGGAAATCATATGATCATAAAAAATAACATGAAGAAATTATGGAAAAGAGTTTGACAACTTACTTAGAAAGATTATAGAGTTTGGATGAGTAAAACCTAAGAAACCTTGAGTTTTTATCACAAAACCCAAACAAGAACAACTAAAGGGACAAGATTAGAGCTTGATCTTGGAAAAATGATGGATTCTTGATGCTCTTGTGTTCTTGGCCGAAAATGGTGAGAAGAGAGAAAGAGAGATATATTTTTGTTAGTTGTTTGATGTATATGTGAAGAAATGTGGAGTAATGGAGTATATATTGTGGTCTAAAATAAATGTATTAAGACATAGGGGGCAAGATCCATAATTTAAGGAGGCTAGGAGGGGGGAGGCGTGTAAATGGGCAAGGGTGGAAGAGTTTTGCATAAACCTTGACTTTTGGTGTATGATTGGGTAGATATTATTAGTTTTAGGTGATACCGGGTACCGAGTTAACTAAAAATAAATTGTAACGAAATAAAATAAAATATAATGAAGTTGTAAAAATTGTAAAATAATATTCTTGATGAGAATAGGAAGTTAAAATAATGATCGGGTTGAAATATCGCAAACCGACGGAGTTATAAGCTTCAACCGGAAAACGTAACAGTTGATTTGAAAACACCGGGTAAATTAATAATATAATTTTTATATTATTATTATGAGTATAAAAATGTGTTAGGACCATAGTTGGGATTGTCGGATAATTATTCAAAATAATAGCTCATAAGATAACGTTTATTAGGTTGATAATCGTACGTAGACAGAAATGACGCAACTCACGCATAAATGACAAATTTTCTCCGGAGGTGAATAGTGTTTTATGAATAGTAAAATTTTTGAACGCTTCTCAGAATCACAAACTGACTCCGAAAAAGATGAATAGTAAAATGATGAATAGTAATCTATGAATAGTAACCAATGAATAGTAAATGTAAAAAGTTCGGGAAAAGACCAGAATTTACGAGTTGTGACAGTAGCCGACATGTGGCTAAACGTTCACGAATTCCATAGCGAAACCGTTTTTTGAAATACTGTTACAGAAAGGTTCAACAACCTATCTGACGGTCCTTTTCGTAGCAAAAGCCAGATAACGGGTAAGTGGGCAAGAATGAACTGTGAATGTCAAAAATTCAATGACATTTACTTGAGCATGCAGCTTAATGATGAGATCAATGATCGTCTGCACACTACATTGAACATGTTCAAAGAACGCTATGGTGGGCAAGGCTTCAAATATCTTAACGTGTGGTTCATTTTGAAAGGGAGCCCCATATGGAACAGATATAGGGATTAATGCCTTATGTTGTTCTGTATCGTTTTTATTTGTATTTATGTATGGTTTGTGTTTGTATTTCCATTTCGTTTGTGTTTGTATTTTCATATCATATGGGTTTTTTTTTTCCTGTATTGTAACTTTGTTATTTGGATCAAATAAAATTAGTATGTTGTATTATTTTGTATAATTACTGAAATGAATTTAATTTATTTAATGAAATGAATAAAAAAAATAAAGTTGTAAGTGGTGGGGCCCAAATGAGTAAGTTGGGTTTTGTTGTTTGATGAAGAAGGGTTAGTTGTAAAGTGGTGTTGGGGTGATGTGCCACATGTGAGGCCCGAATGAGGAGATGGACCTTGCCATCTACACCTAGCACTCTTAATAATGATCAAATTACAAGAATAATTAAACTGACAAATAAGTACAATTGCATGTTTCAGTTCCAACTATAAAAATAAATGTATTTTATTAAAAAAAATCTCGTTTTTATTCAAATGTGCTAAAAATCTTTCTAATTTTTGTCATTTTAGTTTTTCTTTTAATCTCTTCTCTTAGTAAGTAAACAAAAGAGTAAATTACATGGTTGGTCCCTGTGGTTTGTCTAAAATAACAACTTTCGTTCTTTAAAGTTTAAAGTTGCATTGGTAGTCCCTAAGTATGTAAACAAATAACACACCTGGTCCCTATAGGGCCCATTCATGTTATTTTTTGGAGGCGAAAATTTCATCTATAGGGACCATGTGTGTTATTTGTTTACATACTTAAGGACTACCAATGCAACTTTAAACTTCGAGAGACGAAAGTTGTTATTTTGGACAAACCACAGGGACCAACCATGTAATTTACTCTAAACAAAAAAAAACAAAAAAAAAAAAAAAAAAAAAAAAAAAAAGCTTCTCAAAGGCAACCAGGCAAAACGAATACCACTTTTGAGGGGTTTACCAAGTTGGACCTCTAACTTGTGTAAAAAAATAAGCTTAGTCACGAGGGACACATGTTCGGTTATTACTACTCCACGTTAGACCAATTTGAGATATTACCGACAAGAAAAATAACAGTGGACCATATCATGTACTAACTCGTGTAAGAAAAAAGAGGGTTGTTCACGAGTTATTAAGAGAATATTATATATATAAAAATAAAATAAAATAAAAATTTGCAAAACCCACCCCAAACTATGCGATAACTCACAAAAACTACCCTGAACTTTTTGATATCTATAATTCTTTTATATAACAAACTTTATTAGTCAAATATCTAGCGAATTCGTTAACAAAAAATACACCGTTGCGAAGAGCTCTGAACAAAACAAGCCCAATATTGATATGTTTTTACGTACATATGATTTTATAAGAAAAATGTTAAAAGTTTGATATGATTTTCTTTTGCCTAAAAAAAAAAAAAAAAAAAAACCCTCTATTAAACCGCACGGGCCAAAGACGTACAATTCTATAAAAGAGGAAAATCATTGAAAAAAAACTTAAATATTCATAAACTAAAATAAAACTAAAAATGCCAACTTTTTGAATATAAAACTAAAACTTTTATTCATAAATTAAAAACGTCCTATAGAAAATAAACATTATACATACATATATATATATATATATATATATATATATATATATATATATATATATATATATATATATATATATATGTGTGTGTGTGTGTGTGTGTGTGTGTGTGTTGTGGACCCTTTTACTTGGTTATGGTTAACTACAAAGTTAATCTAACCAAGTTTCATGATGTAGCGAAGTATTGATTAATTATCAAAAGTAAATAAACGTAAAAGATAAGACACAAAGTTTTCAACGTTTAATTCTTTATTATAAATCAATCAAAAAAATTATACCTAAGTGTTTGCGGAACAACACTTGGGATTGAAATGACAAGTATGGTGTACTCCTCGCTAAACCCAAACTAAGTTTGAGTGACAACTAAGATCCTGCTGAGCTATCTTAAGGATTGTGTTGTTCTTTGGAGAGAGTAAAGATTTGGTTTGTGAATGTCTAAGCATTAAGTGCATAAACGTAATCTTTACCTCTCCCACTTATTCTCTATTTATACACAAGTAGATTCTAACACATACCTAATGGACAAAGACTACAAGACAATATTACATCATCCTATATTGGACAAAATACATAGGTATTTTGTCCCTGTTACAAATGGCTATAAGTAGTAAAAGTTAAGGATGCTTTCTGGTCTTCAGTGTTGACACATGTCTTGGTATTATACTCATTCAGGGAAAGTTGACCTTTGCATGATAAGGACCTTCCCTTATCCATTCAAACTTATTCCGCCTAATCCCGCCTTTACTTCAATCTTCTTATCTTCAGTCTTTGTTCATTCAGTGATCTTACTTGGTGAGGAGTCATGGGACTCAGTGAGTTATTGTCATCCCTCACTGTGTCCATCATCTTCTTCTTTGGCTCAGGTATCATTCACTAAGAACCGCCTCACTGAATGGTAAATCTTTCTTCATAGATCCGCCCTGAGCATCTTGAGGATGACTCACTGAACAACTATGTATTTAGTGACTTGTTTGGTGTTTTCGGTTATCAAACACTTAAGATATTTTATGTTCAAATCCTAGATTAAGGAGTTTGGGTTTTAACAGACCCAACAGTCTCCCCCTATTTGGATATACAAATAGCCTGAGTGTTTCAAGGTTCAGTGAGAGATAGCAAAGGTATTATCTCTACAACCAGAATGACTACATATTGTTTAGGACACTCAATGTTAAATAAAACATCAATATTATTCATAATTATTACAATCCTAAACAAGACAAAGTAAATAGAAGATAGCTGTTGTTGCAGACTTGCTCAGGCTTTAGAACTCTAGACCCATGGCTTCAAGTTTGGCTTTCTTTGAACTCAGTAAGTGTTTGTCAAGATGCTCTTTGATTTTGATCTTCAGGTCATGACAAAATCTTGCATTAGCTTCATTCTTGATGGGATTGGCCATGAAGAAGTATCCTGCCATTGCCTTGATTCCTGACAGATCAATGTCAGCCCATCTTTGGAAGGCTGGATCTCTATACTCATCTGTGAAGAAGAGACCTCTCTCAGGTTGCTCAATGACTAAGTTGTTCACAAATGTAACTCCTTCAGGGAGGGCTCTTTTGCAGTTTAGACCTGGAGCACTGACTTCTGGTTCAGTTTCTATCTTTTTTCTTTTCTTCTTAGAAGACTGAGTAGGAGGAGCCTGAATGGCAGGTACTGATGCTGGGAGCAGTGAGGGAATCCCAAGTTCCTCATGCTTTTTGGCCAACAAGTCATACCTGATTCTGAGGGATTTCAGTAGGTTCTTGACAACGACATTGTTCTTCTTTGCAATAATCGGACCTAGCTCATCAAGCTCAGTGATCCCAAAGTCAGCAAATCTGAAAGGATCATGAACTTCAAAGTGTCGTTTGTCCTGACCTCTGTAGACACTGAGAACAGCCGGTTTTGAGTTCTGGTGAATCTTGACATCAGTGATAGTTTCTGGGTTCAGTCTCTGTGTCATGATCCAAGTGTACTTTTCAATGTTTTGTTGCCTAACTGCAGCAGCTTTCTTCAGTCTGGCATCCCTCTTTTCTTTCAGTGCCATCTGGGCAGCATCCTGATCCTGTTTAAACTTTTCACCTCCTTCTCTATGTGCAAGGTTCTGAGGCTTCAATCCAATAGTTGTGCTTCCTCATTAACCACCTCAATGAGAGTAGCCTTGATTGCTTGTTCCTCCAAGGCTACTTTCTTTAGTCTTTCCACTTTATCCATGTGAGCTTGGATTTCATCTTCAGTTATCATATATGTAACACCATTCATCTGAAAAGGAATCCTGACAGGTGCATCAAGGTCCGGTCTAATGGCTGAAGAAGCAGCTACCAGTGTTGTTGTAGGTTCAGACACAATAGTCAGAATGCCTTTGCCCTTATCCGCCTGGTTTGTTGGTTAAGTGGTTGGGTCATGAGACTGAAAAGATGAGATTGGAGTGGTTTCAACTATGCGCTCCCCCTCAGCCTGAGAGGAAGGTTGACTGGTGGAAGTTTCAGGGACTCCTGTAGGTGGAACTTTAGTGGATCTCTCCCCCTCAACTGTTGCCGCAGCATCAGTGAGAGCAAGAGTTGGTGGCACCACTGAAGGACCCTTGAAGGCCTGGTAAAGTTCTGAGAGCATGCTCTTGATGTCAGCAGTATCCTTTTGAATTGTAGATACTTTGGTATCCAGGGAAGCCTGAGATGATTCGATGGCAGACATCCTTGGCCCAAGGTTCCAGGCCAAGGAGTTTGAAGACTTAGCCCAAGCAGCCAAGTTTTTCTCCATGAGACTGAGTGAGGAACAGATGGATGTCACTGAAGATTGGAGACCCTGAAGATTGGCAGACTTTAGCATATCTACCAGCTCAGTGAATTGAGCAGAATTCTGTTGGTATGTCTGAGCAGCCTGAAGTATCTTCCTGTTGAGTTCAGGGTCATCTTTAACAGACTCTTGAATGGTAGAAACGCTCTTGGTGATTTGGCTGAGCGATTCATTGAACTTGTTGAGGTGCCCATTAAGAGTAGTCAGTTTGAATGCAACATCAGCTTGTTGTTCCAAAGTGTTGTCATGAAAGGCTTCAACTGAGTCTCTAAGGTTGAAGTAGTGAACAGCCTGCTCAGTGTGCATGTCAAACACATCTTCAGTGATGTCATTGTAGATAACTTTGCAGTCCTTTTTCAGAAATATCATCAGCTTTCTTTCAGTGAGGGGCCTGGAGTCATCATACTTGGCCAATTTTTCAGGGGAGGAAGATTCTGGTGCATTTTCATCTTGAGGAGTAACGGGAGACAGAGGAGATTGTGCAGTTACTGTTGCCTCAGTCTCCATATCATCACAAGCTTCATAGAACTCTTCCTCACTGACCTTGCTATCATCATCATCTAAGTCAAGAACAGCCTGAAAAGTAGCCATCTAATCAATTTGCAAGAACAGGTTAGCCGGCTCCTCTTCAAAAGAAGACTTGCCTTGGTTTTGGTCACTCCCTAACCCCTTTAATCCAACATACTGGGTTTTGTCCGTTTGGTGACTAGAGTCAGTTTGTGAAGTTTGGGCAACTCCGTGAGGGGGTGTAGGTTCCATATCAGCGGGTAGTTTTAATCCCTCTGAGTCTTTGTCCCCTATGACTCCTTCAGACACTGACGGGTGTGCTTCAGTGTCATCATTAGAAATCAGTGAAATGTTGAGGCCCCCCGTTCCAACAGGCTGGTGCTGGCCTGTCGAAGATTTAGGGGCCGCCACTCCCTGAGACTCTGGTTGTGATGTACCAGAGACGTTAGCGGGAAAAGTGGAAGCCGTTCCCCTACCAGCGGGTTGTATGTTTCCCTCTGGATCTTTGGGAGTAGTCGTGTGGACCAAGGACACTGACTGTGATTTGTTAGTGACCTTCGTTGTCCCTGGGGGTGGTGGAGCCTGGTCATGGGTGACTGTTTTAGGCTTGGGTCTTCTTTTTGGCTTAGAAGCCTGTGTCCCTGAAGCCTCAGGGCCCTGTGCCTTTGGTTTGGTCTTTGGCACAGTCTGAGACTTCCCTGTCCTCCTAGGAGGAGAAGGTGGGTACACTGAGTCCCTCCGGTTGTTTATGGCAACCATATGGGCCGTCAATTCTATGTTGGAGACTGAGGATGGGTCTTTTGAAAAATTTGAAGAACTCAAGATGGCTGGTAAAGAACTTAAGTACGACACATAGTGTAGCCTAGTTTTATTCAGTAGCTTGGTTACAAGATCACCATAAATGATCTCTCCAATGTCGACAGTGACCCCGTTCATTAGGCAATAAGCCATCATCATCTGAACAGAGTTAATCTGCTCAGTGGATGAATGGTTCCCACCGAGAACCTGAATCACAAAAGTGAACAGGATCTTCCAAGCCATGGGAAAGGAGCTCTTGGTGAAAGGGGTCTTGTCCAAATATTTTGGATCTAAAGCAATTTTCTCTAACCTTGATTTAACATTATTTGGGTCAGGGTGTGCAACATATTTTCCATTGTTATAATCAAGTCCTGTTGCTGAGCGAAAAGTTTTGAAATCTAGGACAAATTTTCTTTTCCCATTTAAAACAGAGAAGCTAATGAGAAATTCCTTGAGGGGCATGAGTTTGTTCTCATCAGCACTGGGTGTCGGGTCATGGGCCTGAGCAGTACACCAGAACTCCCTGAGGAGGTGATGGTACTGAAAGTAGGGTGTTGAGGTGAAGGCATTTTTCAAAGGACAATTAAACAAAAACTTCATGATTTCCTTGTAGGCAGGGACATTGGTTGGGTGGTTAAAATTGCCTACAACATTGTTTGTTTTAAATTGCACATCAGCCAGAGTCATTTTTGCCCATTGAGGTGCAAGCCTGATTCCTTGGTCCTCTGCCATTTTTAGGTCAAGAAAAGGTTTTAAAAGTTTTAAAGGCAGAATATTACACACCAGATGATCCACAAGTTAGGTCAACTTGTTTTCTGTTCGTGAAATGGGTGATATTGTTATCAAGATGTTTGCACACAGGAAGGATTTCTTGTTGCAAAATTCTTGACCAAGGAAAGATGTTTTTAAAAAATTTTGTTTTTTTTTTAAAAGATTACACACAACTTTGCAGTGGAGAAATTTTTGTAGAGTTTCTTTAAGAAATTTTGTGTGTGTGTTTTGTGTGTTTGGAAAGGGGTATTTGTAGAGGGTGAGGAATACCATTGGTCAGAAATTTTGAAAATCAAAATGAATAACCGTTTTGGGATCCGCATTAAATGCCACCACTCCACATACCCAAGTTTTTCGCAACTGTCTAGGTAAACAGTGCAAGAAGCCTGCACAAGATGCACTTTTGCAGACATGATGTTACAAAAAATATCAAAGGATATTATTTGTGAGGGAAGACATTAAATGCCTACTGGGATGTTGATGTGTAAGTGGGGGCTCAAGGTGTGGATGCCAGTGAGGCAGAGACATATATTCCTATATTAAATAGAAAATTCAGTTACCGACCTAGGATATTTACTAACTAGATACTTGAAGCATTTTGTTATGCATTGAATTGCATTAGTATAATGTCCTGAGCCCCCTGAATGAGAATTCATTCAGTGTGAATTGTTTTGGATAGGGAATTCAGTGAGTTTAATATCAATGTGAGAAACTCCATGCGAATGGATTTTGGTGATGTTGAGAGGTTTCACTGAGGAAGGTTAATTATCAGGGGATAAGAATATACACCATGTATGATATCTCAATCAATGACCTGATTATCAATATCTAACATGCCTAGTTCTGCTTTCAGCCTGGTGAAAGTAGGTTCATCCAAGGGTTTGTGAAGATATCAGCTAGCTGATACTCAGTGGGAATGAAGTGCAATTCAATATCACCTTCCATGATGTGATCCCTGATAAAATGATATCTGATATCAATGTGTTTTGTTCTTTGATGAAACACAGGGTTGTTTGAAGTGGCAATTGCACTTGTGTTATCACAAAAGATGGGTACCATTTTGTAATGAATACCATAGTCACTGAGCTGACTTTTCATCCATAGCACATTTCCACAACAGGCTGCAGCAGCAACATATTCAGCTTCTGCTGAGGACATTGAAACAGATTGTTGCTTTTTAGCACTCCAACAGACTAATTTTCCTCCAAGAAATTGGCAGGAGCCTGAAGTACTCTTTCTATCCATGTTGCATCATGCATAGTCAGAGTCTGAGTATCCTTTGAGATCAAACCCTGAACATTTGGGATAGTCGAGTCCAAGACTGGAAGTGCCCTTAAGATATCTCAGAATCCTTTTGACAGCAGTGAGATGAGATTCTTTTGGATCAGCCTGATATCTTGCACACTGAGAATTGAATATCAGGTCTTGAGGCAAGAAGATACATCAGTAACCCAATCATGCCTCTAAATAGGGTAAGATTAACTGATTTTCCAGAAAGGTCAGGTCCTAGATTGTTAGGAGGTACCATTGGCGTTTTCACTGAGGCACAGTCACTGAGGTCATACTTTTTAAGTAGGTTCCTAGTATACTTTTCTTGAATGATGGAAATTCCTTTCTCAGTTTGTTTGATTTGTAGTCCAATAAAGTAAGTGAGTTCTCCCATCATACTCATTTCAAACTTCTTTGTCATCAGTTTTTCAAACTGCTTACAAAGTTTGTAGCTTGTTGAGCCAAATATGATGTCATCCACATACACTTGGACTAAAATCACATCCTCTTTTGTCCTATAGGTGAACAATGTATTGTCAATTTTACCTCTGACAAACTTGTTTTGTATCAGGAAGGCTGAAAGAGTTTCATACCATGCCCTGGGAGCTTGTTTTATTCCATAAAGGGCTTTGTTAAGTTTGTAGACATGGTTGGGAAACTCACTACTTTCAAAGCATGGTGGTTGTTGCACATATACATCTTCTTTAATGTTACCATTTAGGAATGCACTTTTTACATCCATTTGGTAGATTTTAAAGTTCATGTATGTTGCATATGCAAGAAATATCCTGATGGATCCCATTCTGGAAACTGGTGCAAAGGTTTCCTCATACTCAATACCTTCATGTTGATTATATCCTTTTGCAACAAGTCTTGCCTTGTTTTTGACTAATGTTCCAGACTCATCCGTTTTAATTTTGAAGACCCATTTCATTCCAATGATAAACACCCCCTGAGGACATTTAACTAAGGTCATGACATCATTTATATCAAACTGTTCTAGCTCATCTCTTATGGCCTGAATCCAACTCTCATATTTAAAGGCTTCTTTAACATTTTTAGGCTCTATTTCTGAGAGAAAATCAACATAGAGATATACATTGGCTGAGGCCGCCTTGAGTTTGGCAGCCATGCTCCTTATAAGCATGCCTTCAGAGGGCTCACCTATGATGTTTACAAGTTCAATTGATTCGGACTTGGTCCAGCTATCCTGAGATCTTGGATAGGAATTGGAACTTGTAGAGGCCTGATGTGTACATGGAGTGGGGTTTAACATGGGTGCCTGAGGTACTTCAAGATTGAGATTTTCTGTAGCCTCAGTAAGATTAGCTTGAGTTGTGATATTCTGAACAATAGGTTCAGTGGTGGAAGTCTCATTCGAGACTTGTTGAGTTTCTATGAACTCACTGATGGTGGGTTGAGGTAGGTTGTGTGGGTTGATGTAGTATGAGACATCTACATCAGCTTGGTACTGTGTGGAGAGATTACTTTCATGGTGAAACTCATCAGGAGGATATCTTGATGAGTCATAAATACCAATTTCTTCTACTGTGGAATTTGAGAATCTAACAGCTTCAGTACTCTCATCAAAAGTGACATGGAAGGTTTCCTCAGTCTGTTGTCTCCTTGTGTTAAATACCCTGAAGGCTTTTGAGACAAGGGAGTACCCTAGAAAGTACCCATCATCAGCTTTTGCATCAAACTTTCCAAGATGATCCTTATGATTATGGATAAACACAAGACATCTAAACACATGGAAATAACTTATGTCAGGAATTCTTCCTTTAAATAACTCATAGGGAGTTTTTCTATGTCTCTTCACAATGATGGACCTGTTTTGTGTATAGCAGGCTGTTCTTACTGCCTTAGTCCAATAGTGTTTGGAGAGAACAGATCCATTAAGCATTGTTCTAGTTGCCTCAATAAGGGTTCTGTTTCTTCTTTCAGCAACTCCATTTTGTTCTGGGGTGTAAGGAGAGGTAAAGTTTTGAGAGATACCCTTCTCATCACAGAAACATTCAAGGTCATTGTTTTTGAATTCAGTCCCATTATCAGTCCTGATTTGTTTGACCCTGATGTCATTTTGGTTTTCAATCTTCCTGATGAAGGACATGATTGTTTCAGCAGCCTGACTCTTTTTGGTAAGAAAATATACCCAAGTGTATCTTGAGTATTCATCCACTATGACCAGAGTGTACTTCTCATGATGGATAGACATTGGACTGATGGGTCCAAAGAGATCCATGTGAAGTAGGTGCATGTAGTTGGTGATAGAGGAATTTTGTTTGGTTTTAAAGGATGCCCTGTGGTGTTTACCTTTTTCACAGGCAGGGCAGGGTTTATCTTTTGAGAACACTAGTGATGGTAAGCGAAGGACTTTGTTTTGTTTGGCCAGGTTGTTTATGTTTTTGAAGTTCAGATGGGAAAGTCTTTTATGCTAAAGCCAATTGAGGGTTTCAGTGGCTTTAGCAAAAAGACAAGTTCCATTCTGAGTGAGTGAGGACATATCCAAAACATAGACATCCTGCCTTCTTGGTGCAATAAGAACAACTTCTTTGTTTGCATTAAAGATAGTGCCTTGCTTATCATCAAACTGAACTATGCATTTTGCATCACATAGTTGACTGACACTGATCAAGTTGTATTTGAGACCATTAACATAAGAAATTCTAGTAAAAACTATTCCACTACAGTTTACCGAACCATAACCTTCAGTGAGACAAGATGAATTATCAGCAAATACCACCTTTGGTCCTGGTTCTTCTACATATTTGTGCAGGTATTCCTTCACGCCAGTCATGCTTCTTGAACATCCACTATCAAGATGCCAAACAGGATCTCTGGCATGTCTCTGCACAAATGTAAACTGAGTTAGTTTTTCTTGTGAACCCACTTTCTGGTGGGTTTGGCTTTAATGGCCTTTTTGAACTGAGAAATTGATCCATGAGCAGTGGTTGTGTGAATGTTGCTTCCACAGATATTGCATCTGGGAGATGGGGTAGTTTGTTGGATTGGCTTGGTGATTCCTCTCCTGGACTGAATAACATGTTCATGTCCTGAACTGTCTTGAGTGGGATCTCCACAGATATCACAACAAGAATACATCAAACAATCATCAGAGAGATGATCATTGAATACAGTGAATGCAAGGTGTGAATGGTTTAGCTTTCTGCCTTATCTGTTTGGAGCCTAAGGCATAGTTATAAGACTGGGCATTGTGATAGGATACAGCATTTGATGATACTGTGTAAGATAGATGATCAGAGGTTCTGTAATCATCCTTTATAAATATCATGCAAAAAAGGATTCCATAACAGTCATCAGTGGTATGTGTTGTATAACTACATAATTTACATCTCATTTTTGGTTTAGATGTTGCCTTGGATTTGGCAGAACGTGAGGAAGCTGGTTTAATTACCTTTTCCAAGGGTTGAGTTTTCTTCTCAGATGATTCAATCTTTTCACTCAACCTCCTAACAAGTTCAGCCAACTGATCAAATTTGGAATCAGGGCTGTCAATGATAATCTCATTTGAGACTGAGGTTGTGGAGTCATCATTTGTAATTGAGACTTTAGTGAGTGGTCTTTTCAAGATAGTTCTTCCTAAACCAGCCTTCTCTCTTGGAGAGTGTTGAGTATACACCAAGGGTGTTAGCTCAGAGCTAGGTTCAGCTCCCTGAAGAACTTCCAGTGGTGGGAGTGGACTCTGTGATATAGGTTCAGACTCATTTATGGACTCAGGGAGACTAGACTCATCAGTGATACCAAGCATATTTCTGATGGCCTGACTTTCAGGTTCCAATATTTTGCCAGTGTTAAAGTTTGGTAGTTTGCTATCTGGGTTGACTCTTTCAATCCAGTCACTGGGTTTTGGTGCCATTTCCTTGTTAAAGGATATGCCTGAAGGCAGAAATGCCTTTTCACCATGATTTTCACTTAAGAACTCAGCGTTTTGATCTTCACCAATAATAGCTTTCTTATTACTTGGTGTGAGACTCACTGAGTCAAAAACCCTAGGGTTTTTCTGAGTCCACTTATATATCACAGCCTTTTCTTTCTTAAGTTCATCCTGAAGAGCCTGATTTTGTTTTACTAGTTCAGTGTTTTGAATTTGAAGTGTAACAGCCTCAAGTTTTGCTTGTTTTAAAATTAGTAATTCATCTCTACACTTGGTTAATTCAAAAGCTAACTTATTGAATTTTGAAAACAGATTTTGTCTTTGCTCTTCAACGAACTTAAGATCTACATTTAAGTAGTTTAAGTAGGATTGCCATTCAGCATCATCATCCATAGATAACAAAATGTTTACCTTTTTCATGGTGATGTTGACCCATTCTCCATTTCTAGCATGGCTTATTCCAACAGCTATCTTGTTGTCATCTGAGAGTGCCATCAGCGCACTGACCCTTACTTCTTCATCAGAGGAGACATCTTCCTCATCCTAATCATAGGCTTCAGCAACAAGTACCTTGTTCTTGCCTTGAGCAGGTTTGGAAGGTGCAGCTTGAGGTACTGAGGGAGTTGTCTCAAGGAGAGCAAGTTTAGCTTTGGCTTTTCTGTACTTAGCTTCAAAATCTTTTTGAATATTTGCATTTTGAAAATGTTGAGTGGATTGAAGCATTTTTGGTTGAAACTTGCTAGTTCCTGAGGAGGAACTACTACCAGATGATTTGTATAAAGGGTCTGAGGTTGTTTTTGAAAAATAGTCTTTAGCAAAGTGACCCTTTTTGCCACAGTTGAAACATTCAGTTGATTCATTAGCCTTAGCTTTTTGAAAAATTGACTTGTTTCTTTTAATAAAACGTGTTGAGTTTGCTAAAAGAGCCCTTTCTTGAAATTCAATTTGAAGATCATTGAGGTACTCTTCACTGGTTCTCATATCAACTTCATCATCTGAATCATCTTGAAAATCCTGCACAACACCATTAGAATAGAAGGTAGTGGATATGGGTGAGACAGTCAGGGCCTTTTTGGTTTCTTGAGCCTTTTCAGGGTATCGCCTTGCGATTAGGTTGTCTTCATAGACAAACTTCCCATATATTTGAGGAAGCTCAAGATTCTGAATGTGATTAGCATTCCTGAGACCCTGAGAGAAGCTTAACCACTTCTCAGGGAGACTGTTGACAAAGCCAACGTTGATTTCATGCTTAGACAGTACTACACCATCATTTGAGAGCTCATTGAGCAAGGTTTTGTAACGGGTATAGGTCTGAGAGAGACTTTCAGATTCTTTGGCCTTGAAAGTGTTATACTCAAGTTTCAGGTCTATGATCCTGTTTTCCTTGGTATCTGAGGGACCTTCAAAGTTATGAACCAAGTCAAGCCAGGTTTGTTTGGCTGTAGGACAGTTAATGACTGATTCCATTGTATCGTTAGGGAGACACGATATAATGATGCTTTTCAGGCATTGGTCCTGATTGACCACCCTCCTCTCATCAGGAGTCCATTGTGCTTCAGGTTTGGGCAAACCTTGAGCAGTCGTTGGGACAAAGGAACCTTCATTGATGCACTTGATGTAGTATGGTTCCATACCAGTCAAGTAGCAAAGCATACGCTATTTCCACTTGCTAAATTTTCCAGCTTCTAGTCTAGGAGCAACAGCAGAATAGCTGCCTCCCTTTTTATCAACTAGCTGGGGTATATCGCTATCAGCCATGGTTGGAACTTGATTTTAAAAACTGAGCACTCTTTTTGTGTGAAAGATTTTGAAAAGTTTTACAAATCAGAAGCTCTGATACCACTTTTTGGACCTTTTTACTTATGGTTCACTACAAAGTTAATCTAACCAAGTTCCATGATGTAGCGAAGTATTGATTAATTATCAAAAGTAAATAAACGTAAAAGATAAGACACAAAGTTTTCAACGTTTAATTCTTTATTAGAAATCAATAAAAAGAATTATACCCAAGTGTTTGCGGAACAACACTTGGGATTGAAATGACAAGTATGGTGTACTCCTCATTAAACCCAAACTAAGTTTGAGTGACAACTAAGATCCTGCTGAGCTATCTCAGGGATTGTGTTGTTCTTTGGAGAGAGTAAAGATTTGATTTGTGAATGTCTAAGCATTAAGTGCACAAACGTAATCTTTACCTCTCCCACTTATTCTCTATTTATACACAAGTAGATTCTAACACATACCTAATGGACAAAGACTACAAGACAATATTACATCATCCTATATTGGACAAAATACATAGGTATTTTATCCCTGTTACAAATGGCTATAAGTAGTAAAAGTTATGGATGCTTTCTAGTTTTCAGTGTTGACACATGTCTTGGTATTATACTCATTCAGGGAAAGTTGACCTTTGCATGATAAGGACCTTCCCTTATCCCTTCAAACTTATCCCGCCTAATCCCGCCTTTACTTTAGTCTTCTTATCTTCAGCCTTTGTTCATTCAGTGATCTTACTTGGTGAGGAGTCATGGGACTCAGTGAGTTATTGTCATCCCTCACTGTGTCCATCATCTTCTTCTTTGGCTCATGTATCATTCACTGAGAACCGCCTCACTGAATGGTGAATCTTTCTTCATAGATCCGCCCTGAGCATCTTGAGGATGACTCACTGAACATCTATGTATTTAGTGACTTGTTTGGTGTTTTCGGTTATCAAACACTTAGGATATTTTATGTTCAAATCCTAGATTAAGGAGTTTGGGTTTTAACAGACCCAACAATATATATATATATATATATATATATATATATATATATATATATATATATATATATTACCAGTTTATTTAATTCCCGATGAAAACTACGCCGCTTTGCTCCTGTAGCTACCCTGTAGCTTTTCCCGCCCAAACTTTTTGGGCCACTTTCGGCCTGCTTTGCCTGCCGGTAACCCAACCCAAACCATAATAATGAGGTAAAGTCGTTCTAGCCCTAGCTTCATAACTGTTAAACCTCAAAATTTGATCGGCTATTGATGTACAGGAAAAAAAACATCGATTGTTCATCTACACCATAAAAAGTATGTGTTCTGATTATTGTTGGAGTTTCTTGATTTTTTTTTGTGTTGATTATTGATATTATTTGTTGGTTTTTGATTATTGTGAAAAAAAGATGATTGTTATTAATATCTTTGGTGGATTTGATGCCTACAATGTGTTTGATAAATTACTTGAGAAGATTGTATTTGTGGTAACTTTTCCTAACTGCTTAGATTTAGGGTTAAAATTGATGCCTACCATGTGTTTGATGAATTGCTTGAGAAGATTGTTCTATTTGATCTTTGACTCTCTTTATGATCTTTGTTGAACCAAACTCATCAAATGTATTTTGGTTGTAAATATATGACTGATAATTAATGGTAATACAGTTACTTTACTACACCAAATTTTCAACAGTGTAATTCACT
Source organism: Artemisia argyi (assembly GCA_030686995.1). Taxonomy (NCBI): domain Eukaryota; kingdom Viridiplantae; phylum Streptophyta; class Magnoliopsida; order Asterales; family Asteraceae; genus Artemisia; species Artemisia argyi. The sequence continues at coordinate 111,404,912 of CM060682.1, read as the reverse complement.
CATTACATGGTTTGAGTTAACTGATTTTGAAAATTTTCCATGGTGTTGTAGATATAATGAGAGGGAGCACTCTATTCCAGACATCGTTGACCCCGTGATTAGAGAAACAATGGTCTTGAAGCACTTATATCAAGTGAGTACAATATACTTAAAACTTCAACATTGTGTTTAAAACCAATTGACCGTCCAATGAAGCAATAATGAAATCGTATTGTTTTGTGCGAGGTTGCTGCTGTAGCTATCATATGTGTATAGTCTGAACCAAGTTACATACATTTAATGACAGACGTGTTGCATTGATTGATCCCATTGGTACCTGCTGAGATTAGAGGGTCACCAAGAGCTTAAAGTCTTCAAATTATATGTTTCACTCATGGACAGGAGAGTTCAAAGGTATCATTAGTTTTAGTTTAGGTCCTTTCATACAGTTTTGACGGACCTTATTGTGCATACATAACAGTTACAATCCATACTGCAACAAAAGAAATAAAAGAAGAAAAGTAACATAAAATTTCTCAGTTAATGCGGGTAAAGCCACTATAAAAAGGCTATATGTGTATACACATTTCACCGAACACTTAATGAGGTATTAAAAACGAAATCACAAGCGAAAATTAGTCATAAAGGATGTTTGGGTTGATTTGTGTTACCCGCCTTAAGGATTGTTTGGAAAATGCTAACATCTGTTTTTCTTTCAAAATTTGCGGGGAAGAACACGACATTGCAGGTTACGTAGTCGGTTCTGAAGGGGGTCGATTGCCGTTAATAAAGGTACCAGCAGTGTGGCTATTGGTTCAAGTATTGCAACAGATGGTGAGTCGGTTCAGGGTAGTTTTACTTCAAAAGTAAGTGCTTCTATGTCTGTCATGTTTTGTCCCTTTACTGTTGCCACTTTTTTCCACTGCTGTCTATATATGATTGATGATTTTTTCTTTGGATAGGTCAGGTGGTACAAATTGAAGATGGTTCTCGCTCTGTTGTAAGATTACTACCATGAAAATGATCACAAGAACTGATGATAGGTTGCGTGTCTAAAACTTCTCATTATTTTCGGCAGGAGGCACGATACCAGGTGGCATTCATTTCATTTATTTTCTGATGTGCCTGGCTGCATGCTATCGTTCTTCATTCAAACTGATGTTGCAACAGCGGTTGGAGTAGGTAAGTAACTTAGTACGAGGACTTCATATATCGAGGTTGGTTATTAGTATTAATAAAAACTGATTATATTTGTTGTTGCGTTACTACACGCCCTGCACAGATCTTAAGATATATCTTCGCAGTTTGGTTTATGTACTTGCATTCAGAAAACTAACTGAGTCACCATCATTGTTCACCAGAAGCTGGATGAAATGCTTTCTTGAGTTGCTGACACGTTAAAAAAAACTTTGCTGCTATATATGTGATTGACATCACTGAAGTGTAACAAGGTAATACCAGTTAGTCTTATGTTTGGTTATTAAGTGCATAAATAACCAAATAGGAGATAACATTGAAAACTAAATGTATTAAAATTCAAGTTGTGATATATAGAGTTATAGGCTATTGTCATTCAGAAGACACATGTTTCAGAGGCATAAATAGCAACCCCGTTGCAATCAACACTAATATTTTACTTTACTTTATTATGTTTCTTCTTTTTAGGTGGTTGGATTTGGAATGTATGCACCATTATCATGCCTAACAAGAAAAATGGTAACTATCATCTTACTTCCAAAGCATAACTTTTATTTAGGCGCAACTTTTTTTTTACAGTTATTGTGAATCTATGAGGATCCAGCAGCTTACTATAGCTAATAGAATGGAGTTAGTCCTGTCATGTGAACATAGTAATGGTGAACTTCTATGTTATGCAGGCCCTTGGGTGTCTCTTTTGCATATGTTACTTCAACTGTGCAGTTGATGGTGAATCAAAGCTACAAGTTCTGGTTGCTGTAACTTTTTGCCGCACAATTATTAGTTGGGTTATGGAATTCTAGAAATGTGTCCGTCTCAAGGGTGGACCGGCAATTCCTACTAATATAAGTGCATATCAGTTAAGTATAGCGAGGCAAAGAAGCTTTAAAACGAAAGAAACAGACCTATCATCTTTGCAGGTTTGTTTATATATACTTTATGTTAAGAAGATTTTTTTTTACTTAAAGTTGTTATACCAAGTTTAAGTATACAAATTGGATTTATGTTATAGTTTGATAGTTTGGTATAAACGGTTAATTTACAGTTTTGGTCAACTATGGCAGAAACCATAACGTCAGGTCAGTGGAAGTTCCTAAGAGCAGGACATTTTTTGCCTTGGATCTGTTCTACTTGATAGTGAGGATACTGATATATACAGGTATGCCATGGCGAAGTTAAGAAGAAACATTATTTTTTTTATCTTCCATTTCGATTAATTGCCAGCCAGCCCCCATTTGAATTGTTTTTCTTGATAGATAATGTGTATGTTTTTGGGATAGTGTATTGAGCATTGATAGTCGATAAAACCTATAGGTCATCGTGATTTTGAAGTGAAGAGGCTGATTGTATTATTTATATAGTTATCATTATTATTTGTATGGATTTTTATTGATTGAACTATAACTCAAAAGTCTTCAAGAGAGTATACACATCGATCGTAGTTTATTATTGATATTTGACATCAAGTATCTTTAGGAAGTTACAAATGTTTAGATGATTACCGAAATAAATTCATTGTTAATTTACAAATGATTAGATGACTACCGAAATAAACGAAGCAGTGTTACATGAAAAAGAATATCTGCTTAAACAAATCCTCATTCATATGGGTGCTAAATTTGGTTTGCTATTTGTTTTTTGGCTACAGATACAGTACCCAGGAACGGCCTCCAAACCCCACGTGCGAATATATGGAGAGCCTGCACATTACTTTCGGGTACGACTCCTTTTGTTGACAATTACCATTGTGGCTTTCATCATTTACATGTGCATTCCCAAACACTCCCATAAATTAAGCATATATGCATTCCCAAACACTCCCATAAATTAAGTCATTTTAGTCAATATAAGCTACTTATTACTTTACAAGTTGTTTGAATGAACAATTCCTTAATTAGTTTGTCGTTTTGTGTCCAACAATTGGAGGAGATTAAGAAAACTTGAGGCCATGCGCTCGAGGGTGGAGTTGCTGGGATAGTTTACTTACTTTTTGAGGTTATATCTTTTTACGTTACATCAACTTCAGTTTCTTTGAATTTTGTAGCGGGACAAATTATATAATTATTAAGTTGTTGTAGTTACTGGATATAGTGAAACCAATCATATATTATTGGGTAATTATTAAGTCACAAGTAGTTGCAAAAACTTATTACAGTTACTACAGTATATAATTGTGTGCTTTTTATTGTTACATATCAGAGTGATTTTTTAAAATGCAATGCCAAATACCCGCTAAATATGTTCACTTTTATGTGAAGACTATCATAGTCTATGTTTATCTTTTCCTCTATATGATATGAGAAAAACAACCTGGCACTTCCTTTGTATTCGGAAATTCATAAACTTAAAATCCTGCCGCAAAACTGCAATTGTGCAACTGATTTGTCCTGCAGCAGGAAAGAGCCATGAGGAAGAGCGTGAGAAGATGCAGGTATTATCAAAAGTTACAATGTGGAAAAGGTTAATATAATTTAAACAAATATCTTAATTAAAATAAGATATATAAGATTGTTAGGATTATATTAATTCTTCTCATTGTGTTGTTATAGGTACTAATGTAATATCAAAACAGGTTCCACTTTCCCAATATATTGGTAATAGCTGTGGTCATTGCTTGAGGTAAATGGACTTACAACTTTGATGTTACTAAGTCAGTGGTCATTGCTTAAGGTATCGACTATAAGTGAAACAAACAATATAGTGTTTTTGGGCTAGAAGCATGTAAATTGTTAAAAAGAATCAAATAGGTCTACATAATTATCCAGTTGTTAGAGAGGGACACCGAGTACCCAGGGATGACTTAACTTTTCAAGTTTAAACCCTCTGGCCCATTATAATTTTGGTTAATATTACCCATTAAAAATTATGAAACCCAACTTGACCAGCTACTGAACAAGTACCAAAATTTTCAGGTTGCTTCTATTGTCAATGAACTCAGATTGCGGACTGACGCATCAGCTTCGAGGGTAGGTTCATACTGAAATACAAGTCACAGTACGTATGCCCCAGTGAGATGAGTTAATATGGTACCAACAGAAATGCGCTGTAGATCGGTAATTCTTGATTAGTAAGTACCCTTATCTAAATCTATAAATGTGACTAAGGGGGTATTTGGACATGCAATTGAAATTGATTATTGAGATCAGAGCCTTTTGGAGAAACAACCAGTAGGCGACTATAGCTTATCCAAAAGTCAGCTGTAAGTATATAATACTTGATGGTTAAATAAGATCTCCCATCTTTTTACAGAGCCAATCTCAGTAGAATGACTAACAAGTATGTCTCTACAACATTGCAGGCATCAAACTTATGTTGTTGGTACTCTAGGTCCACATAAATACATGTCAAATTGCCGTTACAGTACCCATTACGCTGATAGTAGTACTATAAACTCACAACATAAGGTACTATAAAAATGGGATACTTATAATATCTTAGATAGTTGGCAAGATGTGCGGGTCTGGTGGGTTCGGTAACAGTTAAACGCTGGTGTTGGGGCGATTTCAACCTGCTGTCATGTTTCCCTTTTAGCAATGTTTTTTGTTTGACCTATTTCAACCCGCTGTCATATATTTCCTCTAATGTATTTTGTTTTTCAGAAAAGTGTGTATAGAAAATAGAGAAGTTACATTGGTCTTGATTGTGTTAAGTGTTCATTTTAGTGATGTATGTTTAACACCACTTTGTAGTATTTATTGCCTATTCAGTAACATGCTATTGTCATTTAGTTAACCAATTAGGTTGGTATATACATATAATGATTAGCATCACACTACAACCTTTTGTAACAAGTAAACCTCTATCTCTTTTCTATCATGTAACGCGCTTTGCATTTTATGTTTAGATCTTTATTTTTAATCCTTAGCTTGCGGAAATAGTTTGTCAAATATTTCTATTCAAGGGCCTTACAACTTTCATCTCTAGAAATATTAATCAAACTATTAATTGTAATCGTGACAGGAAGCCGCAAAAGGGATAGGAAGAGAGATCGCAGTAGCTTGCCAAAAACATTGAAATTTTACAGCGAAAAAAACCCCGCAAGGCCGCAACGCGGCTGGCCTTATGGTACTTTACTTGCTCAGCTTATCAATACGCGTGTGCAGTTTCATAAACATTTGCCATATTTGCCTGCTTGTAATTTTATCAGTTATTTTATCAAGATATATTCATTAATGTCTGCATATGTATGGCCCTTTTTAAACAGTGATACATTTAACAATATATGTAGGTGCGGAATTCACGAGCACAAAGTAGATCTCATTTAACAAGTTTGAGATATATCGAGTTTTTCTATGGGCCTAGCATGTAGCACATCGCGGCTTGGCACTATAATTAGTTTGAAATGCGAAATTAATTAATTTTAACACCTCGGGACAAAAATATACATATTTATAGTTGATTTTATTGGAAAAATAGTTTTAAGATTAATGGCACAAATTAAAAATACTCAGGAAAATGTTTCGGCACCCAAATTGGCCTTGATAGCGTTTTACTAAAAGAATTACAAAATAACACTTCCTACCCCTAATTTTCAGTTTTAGTCCTTGTGGGTCATTAGGATTTACATATCATGTCCTATAGGGGTTATATAAACCCACTTATAATTATTTAGGGTTAGACAATCCTCGTTTGCACTCTTAGTTGCCCACCTCCCACTCCCATTTCTGGCCACACCCCCGACCAACTTTGCCACACCATCACGGCCTACTGCCACATCACACCGCCACCACCATCATCAACCTTGTGACTCCCTCGTCACATCTAGCTACCCCACGTACTGAGAACACCCCAACCACACCTCGTGTTCACCACCACCACCGCCTACACACCATCACCACCATCAAGAACTTTAGATCCATGTAGTTTTTAAGCTTGTGAAGGTGAGACACACCGATTCACACCCGTGTATGACTCGGTGTGAGTCAACTCATATATAACAAGTCACTCTTTTCATTTTTCTTTTTTTTGGTTGGTTTCGGGGTATAAAAACATGATGAATAATCATTTTGTCAACTAAAGACGAGTTTGGTATCATTGGGTTTGGTCTTGTTGTCGATTCGTGGTCAAGCCGTGAGCAAAAGCTCACGGCCGTTGCTTGTTGAGTCCGTTTGTGAGTCAAGTCGAGTGGTTATCAAGTTATGGTATCGAGTCCTTGAGCTTGAGGTTTTGTGGATTGATTATATTTTTTTCTTTTTGATTATTGTTGTTGTTGTGGTTGATATTAGAGTTAGGGTTTGGATTAGAGTAAGGTTTTGGAGGTTTGTGGTTGTGTTGGAAGGTTAGCCGAGAGACCCCAACGGGCACGTTTGGTTGGATAGCCGAGACCAAGAGTCCGTTTGGTTGTTGGGTCCGCCACGGCTCGAATCCTGGTGATGATGATATATTGTTGTTGTTGAGATTGAGGATTGGACTTGGATTGAGATAATTAGTAACGAGCCTGATGAGGCGAAAAGTATACCGCTTTTAAGGGGTTATTTAAGCCCGAATTCGAGATTATTTGATCAAATATTGCCCTAAATCGTTCCTTTTGTCATTTTAGGTACTTTTGAGGAAGAATCTGGAAAAGGAAGCATTTTGGACATTTTTGGAGCATAAAAGTGAAGAAAACGGCAAAGTCTCAAATTTCCTTGCTGGAACAGTACCTGACGGCGTCAAAGGTTTACACATGACGGCGTCAAGAGTTACAAGAGAGGTGGATGTGGAACTTATAACGTGACGGACCAGAGAGTTTTCAAGCTTATGGCCTTTCGACGTCACCTAGGCCGTCAGGGTCCAATTACACGTGACGGCCCAGAGTATTTTTCTACATGACGGCGTCAGGATTGGACCTAGGCAATACAAATTTTATCATGGCGGCGAGTTGACGCTGTCACAACTTAATACATGACGCCGTCACGATGTAAAATCTATATATAGTTTTCCAATTTTCATTCATTAGTGTGCAACTTTGAGGGAATAAACCCTAGGCCGAATTTTACAGCTTTTTCAAGGGTTCCAACCACTTGAATCTTTCATGTTCAATTGAAGATAAGTATTCATTCAAAGCATTCAATATGTCTATGTGTTGTGTGATTATATGTTACGCTTGTCTTCTTTAACATGCTAGGCTAGATCTTTATTGTGTTTACTTAGATGTAGTGAAACCTAGATGTTGATTATGGGTTGATTGTTTGTTTATAATTGTTACGGATGATTGTATTCGATGTTAGGCTTAAGAAAACTGGCAGACTTCCATTGATAACTTGCTTGAACGTCTTAAGAAACATGATCGGAGGTGTACTATGATTTTTGGTTGTATTTAATGCGTAAGAGAATTCTAATGATCCCATGTTAGGAGCTTCTAACGGCTCGACATAGGAGTGAAGTAGGAACTTATAGAGTTAGGGAATATTGTACACGGCCCTACGACTAGTATTAAGGAATATGACCCGTCATCCATGCAATTGTAACGAGCTAATCAACCTGTAAAAGATATCTAGGGAGTAATGAAACATAAGTAAACACAACTTTCGTCATTATTGTTTCCACCACATTAGTTTAATAGCTTTATTTTCATTTTTATTATTTTATTTTGATTGCATCTTTAGATTAATTGGGTTAGTTGGCTAGCAACTAATTCCGCCTATTCCTTCAAAACCCGAGATTTTACTTGCTTTTCATAAAAATATAAAAATACAAAAAGAATCATCCCTCACCTCTAGACCTAGTTTAGTAGGCTTTCTAATCCTAGCGATACTATTCCTTAGTTGAACGATCAATCCCCCGGTACTTGTCATTATACTATACTACAACGATCAGGTACACTGCCTGGTGGGGGTTGTAAGCTTCTCAAGATCCCTTGAGAGGTAAAACCTGTTGCGAGGACGCAATTCCCACGTATCAAGTTTTTGGCGCCGCAGCCCGGGGAATAGTTATTGTCTAGGTAAGGACTTCTTTTTATTAGTGTAACAACCCGATATTTTCCACGTCTACGTTTACTCCCAAACTTTGGAAATTCACTATTCATCGATTACTATTCATCAAAACAATATTCATCATTTTTACTATTCATCGTTTTTGATATCCGTTTGATATTCTGAGAAACATTTAAAAATTCTACTATTCACAGAACACTATTCATTCCCGAAAGAAATTCTACTATTCACGTGCATTATCGGTAAGGACATCTCATATAGACTAGAAATAATCTGCTTATCATCATAATGTCATTTACATGCTATACCACTCTTAGGATCTTCAAATTAATATATTTAGTATATTTTACGTTTTACGTATAAGTGTTTATAATTAAACGTTAACACGCGATTAATAAATATAACGAATATATCTAAATATTCCCGCCATGGTCCCGACATATTTTTATATCCCTTCTAACATCTTAAAAGTTATAAAAATTCATTTACCCAGTATTTTGGAAATTTAATTAATTAATATCATACGTCTAATATAATTACGACGGTTTTCGTAGAAACTAAACAATAATTATCCAGACATTCAATACTTGTACCCAACATATTTTTACAACTTTTACGACTTTATTATGTCCCGAATAACTTTGATAAAATTTATTTCTAGCAAACCCGGTACCCGACTTAAACCAAAACTAACTAAATACTACACTATACTACCACTAACTCTCTAAATAATTACCCAACATCCTCCCCCTTTTCCTCCTTTGTAAAACTGCCCCCCCCCCCCCCCCCCCCCCAAGGCTTCCTAGACAAGACTTCACCAACACCCATTAATGTACACCTAATTCTTGTCTAACTAAAATGATATATAACTAAAAGCTTATCACATACACCTTATCATTTCAACTAGCAAAAATCACTTTTTTCTCTCTTTTCCCTTCCAAACCCACGGCCAAACCACTAGGACCAAGAACACCATCAAAAATCCATCATTTTTCCAAGATCAAGACATGTTCTAGCTCATTTGATAATCCTTGTTAGAGTTTTGAAATAAAAACTCAAGGATTCTTAGGTTTTACTCATCCAAGCACTCTAATCTTTCAAAGTAAGTTTACCAAATTTATTTTCATCATTTCTTCAAGTTATTTTCATGTTCATATGATTTTTATACAAGATTTCATGCATATACTAGTTTATACCACTCTTTTTATACATATATATCTTTTAATCTCTAGAAATAGAAACCCTTGTTAGACCTAGTGGATTGATGATATTTAGGAACTCATGACACCCTAAGAAGGTGTATGGTAAGATTAGCCTAGATTGGTGGTGATTGAAAGTGTTTTGGTTGAAGTTGGAACAAGTTGAAACTAGGGAAATGATTTTTGAAAATATATATATACCTACTGTCCCTATTTTGAAAACGTGGGAAACTCAGGAACTCAGGGGTAATTTTTTACCAAAGATTTAGAAAATACTTTTAAAAACGAAACTTTTGGCGAAATAACGGATTAAAACGAGCTTATAACGAAGGATATATGATTTTTGTAAATTTAACGACGAGAACTATTTTTCTGAAAAACTGCATGCTGTTTGACAGTTTTCGACGGGTAAATAGAGACGTTAGACGTAACCTATTGAAGCCGAGTTATCAAAAATATATTAGTACTTACTAAAACGAATCCGTGGATATAAAGAACGAGTAAAATGAGCTTAAAACGACCAAGTTATATACGTTTTAAAATCGTCAAAACTATATATATATATATATATATATATATATATATATATATATATATATATATATATATATATATATATATATATATATTTAGTCACTACTAGAAAATAATACAACTACGTACTAAATAATATATTTTCTAGATTTCTTATTCAAGGAGTTTATTTTTAACTAACGAAGTACGTACAACTCAAGATTTATTACGCGACTACTAGACATTATTTTAAGGTTTTCAAGACGAAGAATATAACGCTAACATTTTATATACGATATATTACGACAAGTTTTTATAACTCTATTTGGACTTATTTTTCCTAAGTATGGAAAGTATTTTATTTGACAATAACTAGTATTTCCAAGTCACGAGTGGTATAGGTAACATGTGCATGTACATTCCTTTCTTCATTCCATGATCTAAAGCAGATCATATCATTCATTTAGGTTGCGGTTAAAGTGCGCGTCTTACTTCAGTTCCTACCCTTTGTTATCATATCGCTTATATCAGGTGAGTATTCACGAACCCCTTTTTCTAACTATTTCAACTAATTTGGGGTGGATGCATGAATTACTTGAACTAAATTGTTTGTTACTCATTGAACTCTTTTGACTTATAACTTGTTTGGAACTATTGAACTTGTTTTGACCTTTTGAACTTGACTTGACCTTTGAAATTGACTTAAACTTTTGAACTTAATGCACCGTACGTGTTATAACCTAAAGTCTCCCATGATCGGAGCAGTGCAAAGTCTCCCCTGTCGACGGAGCAGCATTATCAAGTCTCCCATTTTCGGAGCAACATAAAATCTCCCCTGTCTACGGAGTAACTTTGATTTATTACTATATAATAGTTTGTGAAAGATGTACCGTACGTGCATCAGCAATTGTTAGTCTCCTGCTGGTTTGCCGTTCGCACTCCAGTTTATACGTACCGTTCGTGCGGCCTCCTTGTGTGGGGCTGTAGGTAGTATGGATAGCGCTATTAGAGGTCGGCCAACCTCTCGTTCCCCTGTCTACGGAACGCATATTATTTATTTTAGGAGCCTTGCCACTTACTTTATTATATACTATGTATCCATATTGTGAACTATATTGACCACTTGTGTTTGACTACTAGACAAATAACTTTTAGGCAGTGGGTTGTAAACACACAGGTTACAAGTCTCTTATGGCGGGACTTGGAACTGAGTGGATTTGCAATGCCTTTGCCTGGCGAACTTTCTCAAATGGTTTTCCTATTATTTAAAACGTTTATACTCACCAACTATTTTTATAGTTGACTGTTTTCTCTCATGCATTTCAGGTGATCGTCAGTAAGCTTGTCATCAAGGTCTTGCATAATGAAGTTTTCACATGTCACTTCTTTTCATTATGTACTAAAATACCATCTTTTGGGAATCAAACTTATGTCTTATATTTGCCAAAGTCGGCAATAACAACGTTGTAATGTTATACTTTTCCTTAATGTAAATTATGGTATTGTCTTATTTCTCTTTGGTGATGTATATCGATTTCGTTACACCTCGTGTTTCCGCCTTCGGCGAGGGTGTGACAATTAGGTCTACTTGCTAGATTCCTTTCTAGTAAGGTTTTATTTTTATTTTTAGGTTTTCTTTAGTCTATCTCATTTCTTTGTTTCTTTGTTCGTAACCATCACCATCCGCCATTATGACAAATGAAGATCTCTCTAACCTTAGAATCACTAGGAGTCGTAGTTTCGTAAGAAATCTCGTTTTGTCATATGAAGAACCTGAAAGGGAAATGCATAAGCTAAAGCAATCTCTCTCAATACACGAACCATCTAGCATAGCCATCAACTTTGATGAGGCGCTTTCTGAAGAAGATTCAGATAATCACCTCACACCCTCTAGACCCCAATCCAACAACGATATGAGCACCCCCGAAACTCCCACCCCTAAGCGCCTTAAGGACTACTCCTCCCCGAATCCTCGTGGCTTCTCAAATGCCATTGTTTTTCCAAATGAACACACTGATGAGGTCTTTCGGGCGAACGATGTTTGGCTTGTCCAAAGTGTATGCAAGTTTTGTGGACTAGATACTGATGACCCAATTCAACTTATCAGGGAATTCTTGAAGATAGTGGACACCCTCCATACGGATGGGGCCACTAGAAACACGTCCCGATTACGATTCTTCCCTTTCACTCTTTATGACAAAGCCAAAGAGTGGTATGATAGACTTCCCTCCGAATCTATTTTTACATGGGAGAAACTTATATTTAGGTTTTATGAGAAGTTCTTCCCAGCAGGAAAAACCTCAGCATTTAGGGATAGGATCCTCCGTTTCCGAAAGGGAAAGGATGAACCCATCCATAAATCATGGATTAGATTCAAGGATTTAATAAGACAAGTTCCCCATCATGGCATCGAACTTTGGCTTCTGGTCCAAATCTTCTACGACAATGTCTCCCCAAACGACCAGAACGGAATCAATAATTCAAGAAAAGGGAAAATAGCTAATCTGAGCACCGAGGAAGGGTGGGATATGATTGAGAAATATGCTCAAGACCAGGACGATACTTAGGATGAACCCGATCTGACTATGAGCATATCCGAAATCACACAAACACTCTCAGATCGGCTAAGGAAAATTCACGAAAGGGTGGAATACCTTGCAGGGTCACAAACAACTAGACAAATTTCAAATCCTTACTTGATCTTCGACTACTGTAGGGGCCCGCATGAGGTAGAGGAATGTGGAGGAGAAACCACGACCGAACATGCGTGTTTATCAGGACATGACATCTAAGCTGACCCCTCCCTTTTGCCTTTTTACCAAAACGATGATTATACCCTTTGGGGGAATCTGGTGAAAAGAAAAGAAGGAGAGGAAGGACCTGAATACAAAATCAGGAGCACTTTTGAGGATGACTGATGGATCTTAACACCTTGATCTGTGTTAGAATGATACTTTGAGTTATATCACTAAGTATGCGGAATCTACTTAGTAATACTTAGAAGTTTGATTGTGAATGAAATAGTTGTAAATGAATGGGAATAATATATGTATCAAACGGTTAGCTCTAATATTATTAATAATAATAATACGAGTGATCTTTGTATCACTAGGGTTACAACCTTGAAGCTCTAAGAAAAACGTATATCTAACCTTAACCTAGGACCTCCTTTTATAGCACAAGGAGTCCTCTTCTACAAGATACGTATAATGATAATAGAATAAGATATACACAAGATCTATTCTATATTTATCTTTACAAGTTTCCTAACAGTTATCCTAACAGCAGTGGTAATAATATGTACTAGCAGTGGTAATGAGTTTCCACTGCTAGTGCATTCTTCAGCAGTTGTAATCTTCATACTTAGCCGTGGTAACTGTTAATATAATTCCCAACAATCCTCCCCTAAACTTATGATTAACATGTAAATCAATAAGTTTCTTTAAGTAGTCAGCACATGTGAGGATATGGGAATTCTTCCAAACACTTATCTTCTTTTCTTAAATCTTGTATAGCTCTTGAACACTGATCTTGTATCTTCTGAATCAAAGCTCTAACTTTTTCATTGTCTTCATGAACTCTCAACCTTGATGTCAACATTGCTATAAGTGTTGCTGCTCTAAGTGGATATTCCTTCTTAGGAAACATAAATACATCCACTCCAGCTGTTGTAGAGACATGATGAACCTCACATGAATCATAGTATGTCCATGTAGTATTCAAATCTGAAGCTTCAAACTTCCAATAGCTATCTTTAAGATCTGGTTCATACAGTCTTCTCAAGTCAACCCACAACTGCATTTCTTTCATATCCTTGAGAGTATCAGCCTTGAATCTTTCATCAACTAACTTCCAAAGTGTATCAAGATCATCTCTGTCACAAGCTTTAATGAGATCTTCAAATTGAATGAATGATGAAGTTTCTCCTCCCAATCTTGTAATCTTCCATGTTGAAGCAAAATTCTTTGCTGAGTAAACTTCCCAATCAACAATAGGATGCCTTGTTTGTATAGGATCTGGGTTGAAATCTTCTTCTTCAATAACAATTATAGCACTTATCTGATCTCTTGAAAGTTTCTCAGATTGAGACTTTCTCTTGAGCAAGCTTGGCCTTTTTAGTGACATTATCTTCAAATGCTACAGCTTTTCTTTTACTTCTTTCAACTTCTTCAAAGTGAATAGGTCTAAAGTCACTGTCTTGCCTCTTAAGCCTGTAGTAAATTCCTTCAATTCTGTCATGAGACATGCCTCTGAAATCAGTCATCTTCCAAGTCCCAACATGGCAACAGTATGTCTTCATCTCAACAATAATTTGTGCCTTGGTTGGTTGTCTCTACTTCTTTTGACTTTTCCTAACTTTACCAATTACCTCATCCAGTGCTTGTTTATTCTTCATTTGAATAAAGTCAGCTAATTGAGCTGTTCTCTGTTCTTCTGTCAAAGTCTTGTTAGCAACAAGCTCAATTGCCTTCTTCTTGACTACTGGATCATTGTTAATCATATACTCAATCTCTTCTTCAGTTGGCACATAAGTGAAAATTGGAGGTTTCTCCTTCAATACTGTAGGTGGAACAACTGAGATAGGTTCTTCAAGGACATCTTCCAGCTTATCCAACCTCTTAGCCCATAAAATTTGCAATCTCTTCTTCCTCTTGTCTTTTCTTCAGCATTGCAGTGTTATCTTCCACTAATTTCTTTGCCAACTCTGCGTCATAACTAATTTGAGCTTGTTCCCTTCTAGAAACCTTTCTTCGCTGCACTTGTTCTGTACTAGTCATAACTGCTTTACCCTTTTCTGTTCTTATTCTAGCAGCTTCTTCTTCTGCAGTGGTAACATCTTGACTAGCAGTGGGAACATCTTGACTAGCAGTGGGAACTTGAATCAGCAGTGGAATCATCAAAATCAACATCCAAACCATAATCTTCTCCCAAATCTATCTTCCTCCCCTTAGTCTCAGCATCTGTTTTCCTCCCCTGTTTGGAAGAATCTCCCAAACCTTCACTAAAGTCTGCTGATGAATCTTCTTGAGGTGAAGATGAAGATGAAAACACAATTTTGGCAGATCTTTGCTTCTTTAGACTCTCAACTTCATCCTGTAACCGTTTAATCTCTGCCTTCATCTGGTTAAGCTCTGTGGCATGTTGTTGCTTAGACTTTGCCAGATCTTTCTCCAGAGCTTGAACCTGTTTGACTAAGTTGGTACATAATTCCATCAATTCATTTGGTTGCACACTGCCCTCAACACTTCCAACTGTGTTACCTGTTGGAAGAGGTGAATAATAGGGCATTGATTCAGGCTCTTCTCTAGTTGGACTAGAATGAAGCCTTGAACCACCACTGATTGTTCCTAAACCAAAAGGCTCAGCAACATGCAATGTTGAGTTGGAAGGAGGTGGCTGTTTGTGCCTCCTTTCATATGTGTGAGTAACAGCAGTGGTGTGTTGAATAGGTGGAATAACAATAGAGGGTGTGTGATGGGATACAACTGGGATGGTTGCATCTTCACCCTGTACCTGTGAAATCTTTGAAAGCATTTCAGGAAAAAGTGGTTTAACTTCCCCATTCCAAAGTTCTGAAGCCTTACACATATTTTGAAAAACTTTTAGCTTAAGACAGGGGGTTTGATAAAATCTTTTGTGGGTTTGCAGTTGAAATTCATTTAACACTGCCTGCACAAACCTTGGATACATCAAAAATTTATATGAACTCTTTACATTGCCTTTCATATTATTGAAGATAAACTTTGAAAAATTGAAAGTCCTATCAGTAGCCAAGCAAACCAAAGGGTAAGCCATGGTTGATGCAAATTGTTCATAAGAGGTTTTCTTAGGACTTAGGCAATGTAAAAGAGTATGTATTAAAAATCTCCAATGAGGACAAAAACATCCTTTTCTGAAAGTAACTTTTTGATAAGATGTATCATACCCCATGGAAGCAATATTTTTGATAAGAACTCTCCTCAAGGATGACTCAGTAACATCAATAGTTACCCCATCCACTGTGGCTCTAAGAGCTTCCACAGTTTCTTGTGTGTCTTCCTGTTCAATAGTTATGGACTCCACAGTGTTCTAGAACTGTTTGATATGAGAAACAAAGATTGTGGGATTAACAGTTAAAGCATACCTTATATGGGTTGTATTGAGAAAATCCACAATCTGATGGAAAACAGGGCCACTCTTTTCATTTGACTTTTGTAAATAGGCCACTTGGTTGTGCTCCTCAGCAAAGTTTAGAATCGCCATAATTTTGTGAGAAAGATAAAAGTGTTAGTAATCGAGAATAAGAATCAAGCCGTATGATGATTAATTTATACTAATAGGGTTTGAGGAGTATGCATAATGTGAATTATCTTAAGAAAGAATTTATCTTTGGGAAAAAAATAAATTAAAATTGGTAAGTGGATAATTCACAAAAAGTTACCCTATTAATAAAGAAACACGGTTATTTTACAACAGCTAGTTAAAAATAAGATTACTGACACAACAGTTGTAACGGCTAGTTCACCAGTGGTAAAAATTACTCTTGCAGTGGTAACTATGAACTAGCAGTGGTAAATTTTCACAAAATATCAAAGAGCAGTGGTAAGTAAAACATGTAAAATCAGCTGCTCTAATAATAGTTTTTAGCAAATTATCAGCTATAAACGGATTTGATATGTCTTTACCATGAGCCGTTTGCTATGGACTAGCCAACTCTTTATCACTTGGAATATGGTGAGTTGATAACCATATAGTTTTGGGTAAACTATCAACCATAAACGGATTTGAGAAGTCTTTACCAGTAGCCGTTTGCTCTGGACTAGTTGATTCTTATGTTGATTAGACATGGTGAATAAATAACCATTTGTTGTGTGTCTGAGATACACACCTTATAACTCCAATTACACAAACAATATTGGTTTGTATTCTGCATTAGTAGGAAACACCAAACAAAACCAATATAATTTAACCTAAAGTAACTTTTTGACCAAGTTACTATTCATAAAAATATCTCTCCAAAGTCAACCCGATAATATCCAAATTTACTCCTCCAACCTACCATAACAGATAAGAGTAAATAACCTTCATTAATTATCCTTTGACCTTGACTTTGCTTATGAAAGGGGGCTCAAAACACATAATGCTGCATCAAAACTTATCTCCAATATTACAAACCCTACAAAACATCATGAGTTGGTTTCCTTTAATCTACATCTCATCTGATGATACCTCTGATGAGGAAATCAGTTATTGCTCTGACTCATAAGAACTTTCAGCTGGATGGAGTGATTATTTTCCTCCAAGTGCTGCAACAGCTACATCCTCCAACATGAAGCCTAACAAGAAGATTGCAGCTGCTCTTGCTCCATCACAAGAATTTTATTCAAGCTCTTCCTCTGATGATGATGATCCAACCTACACCCTGTCCAAGGAGCTTCCAAAATTCCTCACTACAGCTCTGGAGTCAGCCATAGTCAATATGAAGTGGCCTGCAATTGAAAAGCCTTCAAGATTGCCAAAGCCACCCAAGCAAGTGTTGGGCCTTGCTTGTCCAAGAAAGAAACTTTCTTTTGATGATAAGAGAAAGAAAGCTTCTAAGGGCAAGCATGATTATGAGGGTAAAGGGAAGAAACCCATGGAGTAGCTAGTTTGAAGGTTTAGGTGATAGGTTGTGAATCCTTGTGTTTGTGATGTTATGTTTGTGTTTTGACTCTCTGAATGGGTGTACTTTGTCTCCTCTTGAATGAATTAATAAAAGTACTTTTATCTTTTTCTTTTGTCACTGAGAGAGCAAATCTTTCCACTGTTGTACCATGGTTTCCACTGTGCTTTCATTCCTCTGCATAAAAGTTAGTAGAAAACCATACAAACATATACAGACAATATTAGTACCTAAAAACTATCCTGCAACACTGAAAATTATTAGACATCAAAGATTTATGGGTTTAACATTCCAATACCTGTTACCAAGTACTGAAACCTACCCACATCAAGCCCTTTTGTTAATAAATCAGCATAGTTGTCATCAGTATGAATTTTGACAACTTGAATAAGCTTTTTCTCATAACAATCTCTAATAAAATGATGTCTGATTTCAATATGTTTAGTTTTAGTGTGTTGCACAGGATTTTTAATAATGCATATGGTACTACTATTGTCTATATAGATAATGGTTTTCATGAAATTATACCCATAATCCAACAATTGATTCTGAAGCCATAAGATCTGAGCACAACAGCTAGCAGCAGCTACATATTCTG
This sequence comes from Artemisia argyi, assembly GCA_030686995.1. NCBI lineage: Eukaryota > Viridiplantae > Streptophyta > Magnoliopsida > Asterales > Asteraceae > Artemisia > Artemisia argyi. The sequence continues at coordinate 111,386,870 of CM060682.1, read as the reverse complement.
CTTCAGTGGTTGAAGTAGCCACCATTGTTTGTTTCTTGCACTGCCATGACACCAATCTACATCCAAGAAATTGACATCCACCTGTAGTTGACCTTCTATCCAAACTTGCACCAGCATAATCACCATCTGAGTATGTGATCAATTCCATAAGGGATTCTCTTGGATACCACAATCCTAGATTAGGATATGTTTTCAAATACCTGAAAATCTTTTCTACTGCTATCATATGTGATGTCTTTGGAGTAACTTGAAATCTTGCACAAGCACATATAGCAAACATGATGTCTGGTCTTGATGAAGTGAGATACATCAGGGAACCAATCATAGATATGTAGGTGTGCACATCAACATCTACTCCACTAGCATTCTTCAACAATAGATGAGTAGTCTTATGAGCAGGGGTATTTGAAGGTTTTGCATCAGTAAATTTGAACTTCCTTGTAATTTCAGCCACATATTTGTCTTGACTGATAAAGATGCCATCTTTCCTTTGTTGTACTTGCAGCCCCAAAAAGAAAGTAAGTTCTCCCATAGAACTCATTTGGAATTCATCCTTCATCAACTTCTTAAACTCTTTGCACATCTCTTGTCTAGTAGATCTAAAGATGATATCATCAACATATACTTGAACAAGTAGAATATCACCCTTGTCTTTCTTGATGAACAAAGTTTGATCAATCTTTCCTCTATGAAACCCATTATTCATCAGATAATTGGCTAAGGTTTCATACCACTTCCTTGGAGCTTGATGTAAGCCATAAAGAGCCTTAACCACTTTATACACTTTATTAGGGTGTTGAGGATCTTCAAAGCCTGGAGGTTGAGAGACATAGACCTCCTCATCAATCTTTCCATAAAGGAAGGCACTCTTAACATCCATTTGATAGACAGTAAAGCCCATAAAGGATGCATAGGCTAGAAACAATCTAATAGCCTCAATCCTTGCAACAGGAGCAAAAACTTCTTCATAGTCAATACTCTCCTCTTGAGTGTATCCTTGAGCAACTAATCTAGCTTTGTTCCTGATAACAATACCTCTTTCATCTTTCTTGTTTCTGAAAACCCACTTAGTACCAATCAGCTTCATACCATCAGGCAAATCACAAAGAACCCAAACCTTTTGACGTTTAAATTGCAACAACTCCTCTTGCATTGCTTCAACCCAGCTAGATTCTTCTAAAGCCTTATAAACATTTTTAGGCTCTACTTGTGATAGAAAACAGAAAAAAAAACGTTCATTCTTGTTCTTATGCTTCTTGGACTCATAAACTTCACTAATGAACCCATGAACATCATCTTTCTTTGTCTGCCTTCTTGTCTTCACACCTGATTGTAGCTCACCAATAACATTTTCAAGTGGATGCACTTTGTGAATTGAAGTCTGTGATGTGCTAGGAATATCATATGTTGTTGGCATGTTAGAGATCTCAACATCATCACTGGGTGATTCCTGAGATGAATTTTCCACATTTGGACAATCAGTGGAAACTTCTGTTGCAGTAGTGGGAATTTGGTTACCACTGCTAGCAGGAATTTCTTTATTCAAAACATCAAAGTTCACAACACTTGCATCACTTTCCTTTTCAGAATTCTTTGAATGTTGTGAGTCTTCATTATTGTCAACAAAGTCCCAAAGTGGCATAACAATTTGATCTTTATCATCTTCATCATCTTTGCAAGATTCATCTTCATCAATGAATTCTTCTGATTCTTCAAGATTATTGTCTCTTGTACTTGAGGTAATGGGTACATAATTCATTGTATTTGATAAAGTCTCAAGATCAAATAGCCATTCTGGTCCTGAACCTGCTATGTTAGTTTTATTTTTTAGAAACTCAACATGCAAATTCTCTTCAATTTTCTTTATTCATAAGTTATAGACTCTAAAAGCCTTGCTAACCATAGAATATCCAACAAATAAGGCTTCATCTGACTTTTCTTCAAACTTTCCCAGATGATCAATGGTATTGAGAATTGTGACATGACATCCAAATGGCCTCATAAAATCCAAAGTTGGGGGTCTTCCTCTAAATAGCTCATAAGGTGTCTTGTTCTTTGTTTTAACCACTAAAACCCTGTTCTGAATGTAACAAGCAGTGTTAATTGCTTCAGCCCAAAAAGTCACTGGTAGCTTTGAATCAGCTAACATGGTTCTAACAGCCTCAATTAGTGTTCTGTTCCTTCTTTCAGCAACTCCATTTTGTTGAGGAGTTCTTGCAACACTAAATTCTCTCTTAATACCTTTGTCTCTGCAGAAATCATCCATAACTTTGTTCTTAAACTCTGTCCCATTGTCACACCTGATGATCTTGATCTTCTTTTCAACTTGGGTTTCTACTTCTGTGATGAAAGTCTTAAGGATGCAAGTGGTTTCATCCTTGGTTTTTAGAAAGAAAACCCATGTAAATCTACTGAAATCATCAGTCATAACAAGACAATATTTCTTCAAATTTATGCTGCTCACTGATGTAGGACCAAACAAGTCCATATGCAGCATGTAAAGTGGATGATCAATTGAATTATATGCCTTGGTCTTGCATGAAGCTCTGTGTTGCTTACCTTTAAGATAGGCAACACATGTTTGGTCATTTTCAAATCTCTTCTCTGGTAAACCTCTGACTAGACCATCTTTCACAATCTTGTTAATGGTCTTGAAGTTAACATGACCAAGTCTTCTGTGCCAAAGCATGGATTCATCCAAAGTCGCTTTTGCAAGCAAACAAGTAACATCATCTTTAGCCACTATATTCTTCATGTCTATGCTATATAGGTTGCCTTTTCTAGGGATTTTAAGCAAAATATCACTTTCGTCAGGGAGCTTATAATCCTTAGACAAGATATAGCATTCATCTTCTGTGAATAGAACTCTATGTTTCTTGTCACACATCTGTGACACACTGAAGAGGTTGTACTTGAGTTCTTTCACATAATACACATTCTCAAAGTCCAAGTTTCCAGCCTTGATTGTTCCTTTGCCAGAAACTTTGCCACCAATACCACCTCCAAAGCTGACAAATTGTCCATCATAAGGTTTGAAATCTGAAAGATAGGACTTATTGCCAGTCATGTGCCTGGAACATCCACTGTATGAATATCCTTGATCATCTTTAGGCTTTGAATGTTCCTGCACATAAAATAAAGGAATTAGTTCCTTTTGGGGACCCAAGCCACAAATGACTTGGATCTGCCTCGTGTATCAATATAATTATATATGTCAAAGTTCATTGATACACCATTGGGATTGTTTGAGGTGATAGATCCTTTTGGTTTCCATTCCCAACGTGCTAAGGCCTTAACAACATTTCCCACATTTACCCTTTTGTTGTTCACAGAACCACCAGTGGAAACTTTTGGCCTTGCAGTGGTAACTGCTGGCTTAGCAGTGGCAACTGCTGGTTTTGAAATTTTAGGTACCCACTTGTGGTTATAGTAAACTTTCTTTTCAAAATAAGTCTTGTTCCCTGTTTGTGCAGATTTAACAAAAGTTGTAATGGGTTTTGCACTCTTAACAGGGGACTTAGGGTAAACTTTGTTTATGTTTCTGGCAGTGGCAACTGCTGGTTTAGCAATGGAAAGAGTTTTGATGCCAGAATTTAACAAAACAGACCTGGGAATCATCTTACTTAGTAGATTTGGGTGAGTAAAGTTATTAGCATTCTTTCCATTCACCCTGGTATTCCCAAACACTTCCCTTCTACCCATGTGATAGTTACAATTATAATGAAGATGTTCAAAACTACGACACATGTGACAAGGTTTGTTGTTAAACATAAAGTCACTACCAAATTGCCTAGATTTAACATGATTCCAACTCCTCTTGTTCCCCCTAGGAGTTGTTGACCTACTTCTGTACATCTCAGCATATCTAGTAGTGGGCCTAGAGTGATTAGCTTGTGTCCTAGGCTTCTCTTTGACAACTTCAGGAATACTCTTTTTAACTTCCACATGAACACTCTCGGGAACTTTAGTTTTAGACTCAACATTCAAACTTTCATCTTTAAGAGGTGAGTCACTAGCACTATCAAATGTATCAACCTCAACCTGAACCTTTTCAATAGCAGCTTCTTATACAAATTTTGGTCCATAGGTCATGGTTGGTTCCTGGAACTCTTCTAATCCTGTGTGTGCTAAGTCAATACCAGGAGGTGATGGAACACCTCTTAGAGGTGGTGGAACTGATTCATATCCTACTCCTGATTTGGCTTTGTTTACAACTTGGGCCTCCTAAATTTTGTCAATACACTTGGATTGATGATCTAGTGTATTACAAGTTATCTGTATATTCTCATTGGCCCTTTTAACCTTCTCTAACTCTTCCCTAAGAGCCTGATTCACAACAACCTTATAATCTAAGTCTCTTTTTAAAATAGCAATATCATCATTGAACTTAGATTCATTGGCTCTATAATGCTCTAATTGTGCTTCTAAAATAGCAAGACCTATTTTATGATTTGATAAGTTATAATTAGTTTGATTTAACTCTAGCAATTGTTCATCATATTGTTCTTTAAGTTTCTCATAATCTTTTAAAGCCTTACAAGTTTTATAACAAGCATTATTAATTTGTACCTTAGAGTCAGAAAAAGCCATAAGTGCAAGCTCAATAGCAATCATTGCAGACTCTGAACCATCTTCTTCATCCTCAGCCATATAGCTCCAATCATAGCTCACTCCATCAATGGCCAATAGCACCTTTGGTTCTTCAGTTGTAGGTTCTTTCTTCTTGTCCTGCTTATACCAAGTTGACCTGTTATCAGGCTTCTTTAGTTTCCTGCATTCCCTAGAAAAGTGCCCCTTCTTATGATAGTTGTAGCACTCCACCTTCTTTTTATCAAAACCTACAGTTTCATTGCCATTAATGGTGATCTTCCTACCAGTCTTCTTCCAGAACTTCTTTGCCTTTAAGCTTAGCAATGCAACTTGCCATTTAATTTCCATCTCTTCCATGTCATCCTCATCAATCTGATCCAAGTCTTCATGTGTCATAATTGAGCCATTCATTTGACTTGAAAGAAAGGCATAAAAAGTAGAATCACTAAGACCAGCAATCTGTCTTTTTGAACTAGCAATGGAAACTCCTCCACTGCCAGTGGAAACAACAATGTTAGCATCATCATCATCACTATCACTCTCTTCATCTGAATTATCATCAACAGATGATGATATGAGTGCTAAATTCCCTGATCCTGAACTTAGTTTGCCAGCCTTCTTCAACCTTTGTTCAATAACCTTAAATTTATTGTACAAATCATTAAGCTTCATAGTCTCCAAATATGGCTTGTCTTTCCATACTGTAACATTTGTATCAAACTCAGAGGGTAAACTTCTTAAGAACTTTAGATTGAGGTCTTCACTTTCCACCTCAATTCCAAACACTGTGAGTTGCTTAACAATCTTTTGAAGCCTTGTGAAGATGCTGTCAATAGATTCATTACTTGTTGAACCAAAGTTTTCATAAGTCTGTTTCAACAAGGTCTTCTGTGTCTTCTTGGTGGAATCATTACCATAAAAAACATTGCAGATCTCCTCAAATAAAGTTTGTGCAGTCTTGTACTTGCTAAAAGCTAGAACTTGATCACTGGGAAGTGTCATCAACAGCAAGCCTCTGGCCTTCAGATCATTCTTCATCTGAAGTCTTTCATCATTTGTGACTGGTCCAGTGTTGGTCTTTAGTACTACCCTGCCATCAATTGTCTCTGAGGTAGTACCAGGTTTGAAAGAATTTCCAAACATAATGATCTCCCAAAGTGCATAGTCTTGCACCATAAAGAATTGTTCTATCATTAGCCTCCACATCTCATAGTCATTCAACTTAAGCTTGGGAAGCTTAGCAGCAATGTTGGACTGACTGGTTTCTGTCTCCATTGAATCTTCTGAGTGAACTTGGGGTCTTCTAAATCCAAGTATCAAAACCTGGCTCTGATACCACTTGATGGATCTTAACACCTTCATCTGTGTTAGAATGATACTTTGAGTTATATCACTAAGTATGCGGAATCTACTTAGTAATACTTAGAAGTTTGATTGTGAATGAAACAGTTGTAAATGAATAAGAATAATATATGTATCAAACGGTTAGCTCCAATATTATTAATAATAATAATACGAGTGATCTTTGTATCACTAGGGTTACAACCTTGAAGCTCTAAGAAAAACGTATATCTAATCTTAACCTAGGACCTCCTTTTATAGCACAAGGAGTCCTCTTCTACAAGATACGTATAATGATAATAGAATAAGATATATACAAGATCTATTCTATATTTATCTTTACAAGTTTCCTAACAGTTATCCTAACAGCAGTGGTAATAATATGTACTAGCAGTGGTAATGAGTTTCCACTGCTAGTGCATTCTTCAGCAGTTGTAATCTTCATACTTAGCCGTGGTAACAGTTAATATAATTCCCAACATTGACCTTGGGCACTTTACTCAGGAAAAGGGCTTACAATTGAAAGGGCTTGACGAGCTCATCGCTGAGCAACAGAGTGACATGGAAAAATGGTTCAACAAGCTTAATGCCACCTTTGATGGCCATAACAGGCCCCCAGTAAGCCAAAAAGATCCCCTGCTCGCGGTTACTACTCGAGCTGGAACAACAACCAAGGACCCTCCTTATCCGAGCCAACATCCTATCACCGTTGAGCCAAACGATCCCCGCGAGGAGGAAGGTAATGTGAGCATCGAGGCTCCTGAACAACCTCCTCTTCCGTATGCATGTTTTATTTTTATTGTTGGTAGATCATGTTTCAAACTAAATTGTGAAAATGCTTTAGTTTGTTGTTTAACTTTGTCTTAACTTCATATAAAGGTATTTTGCAAAAGCTAAGTGTAAGGGGAAACCCCAAATTTGTTTCTAAGAACGAAATTGATCATGATTAGCCACAATAATAAATGAACATGTATATTAGTATTTGTTAGAGTCAAATGCTTATATCGAGTCATAATGATGTTTTGCAGGATTTTCCAGGAAGTAGAACATAAGTTTTTCCAGAAATTTTCCGGAAACATAACATAAAGATTTCTGCAGGTCACTTCTGACGGCGTCAGGAATTACACCTGACGGCGTCACGTGTAAAATTCTGGAAATTTTGCGAGTTTTGTTTTTCTAACGGAGTCTTAAAAGTTTTTGTTAATTCTTTAGTTTTATAAACTCTAGGAAATCTGCAAACATTCATTCCACAAGCATTATATCTTAAATTGCTTTATAGGATTTGTTAGTTTATATAGATTGCCGCCAATTTTACGCGAGGTTGCCTTGATTGTTTTCTCAGGTTTAACAGGTTATATATAACAAGAAGATGATTTATATTTCTAGAAGGGAAGCTTTGAACGTTCATTTTCTTAGAGGAAGATCTAACCTTGTTGACACACTATCCACACTGAACGAATCAGGGGAGTATTTGTCTTCATTCTTTTACCTATTTCACTTTTACATTATTTAATTGAACATTGGGGACAATGTTCATCCTAAGTGTAAGGGGAGGGTAAATGATGAAACCTTATAGAATAATATTGCACTTGAGTTTATTTATTTGATGGTAGGCGTGTAATAAAACTAAGGGGGCGTTTGGTTCACCGTAATCCGATGTAATTGGATGTAATTGTAATTTGATTACATTACGTAGGCTGTTTGTTTCGCAGAATAGAGGAAATTGTAATTCAGATTATATTACGTAGGCTGTTTGGATTTGCGTTGTAATTGTAATTCAGCTATTACAATTACATCAATGGAGGTAATTCAGATTACATAGGATATTGGATGGAAAATTTTGAATTATGTTATAATTCAGAATTATTATTATTATTATTATTATTATTATTATTATTATTATTATTATTATTATTATTATTATTATTATTATTATTATTATTATTATTATTATTATTATTATTATTATTATTATTATTATTATATAATAATAATAATAATAATAATAATAACAATAAATATAAATATTAAAATAGTAATAATAATTATTATTTTTATTATATTTATATAATAATTATAATAATATTTATAATAATAATAATAATAATAATTATTATTATTTTTATTATTTTAATAATAATAATAAAAATAATAATAATAATAATAATAATAATAATAATAATAATAAATATAAATATTAAAATAACAATATTTATATAATAATAATAATAATTATTATTATTATTATATTTATATAATAATTATAATAATATTTATTATTATTATTATTATTATTATTATTATTATTATTATTTTAATAATAAAAATAATAGTAATAATAATAATAATAATAATAATAATAATAATAATAATAATAATAATAATAATAAATTATTAATATTTTTAATATTTTTATTATTTTTATTATTATTATTATTATTAATATTTATTGTTATTATTATTATTTTTATTTATTTAATTATTTATTATTATTATTATTAAGTTTTTTTTTAAATCTTTTGAATTACAATTACGTTGAGATCCAACCAAACAAATAGACAGAATACATTAATTACAATTTCAACACATTACAATTACAACACATTCCAACTCTTAGAATTATAATTCATTCAAATTACAATTCCTTTGACAGATTACAATTCCTTTCAAAACATACTGCGAACCTAACGCACCCTAAGAGAAATATTTGTTAGTGTAATTTTAGCACCAAATTTAAAATTTTTTACAACATTTAGAAGTGAAACTTTAGCCTTAATAAGCGTCTCTTGCATAGGAGTCGTATGACTAGCACAAAATCGTACCATTCAGAAAAATTTTCCACCCAAATATGTGAGTTTCGCCTTTAGATTTGATAGGAAAAGCATTCATTATTAGTGCTTATGTGTGTACTGGTAGCATTTAGATTCTAGAACTTGCGTTAGTGATGCATCCCGAGACCGCTAGTGAGACTACATTCGTGTGGTAGGATTTACTACATGATAAGAGGCATTAGGACTACCCTTGTGTTAAACCCGTATCATAATTACTTGACCATTTAAGTCATATTACTTGGCTAGTTAAGTCAACTAATTTTCCCACACCTTAGCGTTGTACTCATTTTTAGTACACGAAACCCCTAGTACACCCCTCCAAGCCTATCTTGTTCATTTCTAACTTTAAGCATCTTACTTAAAGGAAGAATTTGTTACAACCCCCCTCCCCCCAATGTACACCCAAATCGCCTTAGCCTTCCGTGTATGCACTTATCTTTAGTGCATTATTGTTACATGTTTAAACCCTTAGTTAATTATCTAATTGATTACATGGTTGCTAAGTCAAGTCATATCTTGTACATATTGTTTTGGGACGATTGGGACTCATGGGTAAAGTACTTGTGTTTTGGAGTAATGGGGAAGAACATCTTATATTACCCCCATATATGTGTTAATCTTAAAAAGTACTCCAAGTGTTTTGATTATCTTGATTCGAGTCATTAGAGTAGTTTATTGTAAAGTATGTAAAAATTCAATTGTAAGGGGAATGTACATTCCCTATGATGTATTATTTTGGATGGTAAGGCAAGAGTGTATGCACACAAAAAAAAAAAATCGAAAAAATCAAAGAAAAAGAAAAAATAATATAAAAAGAAAAGAGAAAAAACATACGGACTACCATCCCGTTTCATTCTATGTTTGTTTTATGTTTTTGTTATTTTAGATTTATTAGCTTAAGTCAAGTCGAGTCTTGGCTTAGCAATGCCATATTGTACATGTAATTAACCAATATGATTAACTCGCCACCAGTAAATATTGCCTTTATCCAACAAAACCGTGTTTTCCATATCCCTACACCTAACGTTATAACCCTTTAAAAGATCTCTTTGATAGTTTATCCTAGGTGCTTACGCCAAGTGGTGGAGGTTTGATCCTTTCCCAAGCATATGGTAATCTATTTGCTATGACAAGTAGTGAGAGATGTTTTCCATTTCTATATTGTGATATATACTTTATTACACCCGATAGATGTGAGTATCTAAACACTATTTGTGAGGTGCTAGTATATGACCTCCGTGCTTGTTTTTTGTTTTTAGTGGAACGATTATTTGTTGTAATTACTTTTATATTAGTGTTAAATGACCCCTAACTTGTATTTTGATTAGAATAAAAGCGCATTTGCTTGAGGACAAGCAAATCTCAAGTGTAAGGATATTTGATGAGGCGAAAAGTGTACCGCTTTTAAGGGGTCATTTAAGCCCGAATTCGTGATTATTTGATCAAATATTGCCCTAAATCGTTCCTTTTGTCATTTTAGGTACTTTTGAGGAAGAATCTGGAAAAAGGAAGCATTTTGGACGTTTTTGGAGCATAAAAATGAAGAAAACGACAAAGTCTCAAATTTCCTTGCTGGAATAGTACCTGACGGCGTCAAAGGTTTACACATGACGGCGTCAAGAGTTACAAAAGAGGTGGATGTGGAACTTATAACGTGACGGGCTAGAGAGTTTTCAAGCTTATGGCCTGACGGCTTCACCTAGGCCGTCAGGATCCAATTACACGTGACGGCCCAGAGTATTTTTCTACATGACGACGTCAGGAATGGATCTAGGCAATACGAATTTTATCATGGCGGCGAGTTGATGGCGTCACAACTTAATACATGATGCCGTCACGATGTAAAATCTATATATAGTTTTTCAATTTTCATTCATTAGTGTGCAACTTTGAGGGAATAAACCCTAGGCCAAATTTTACAGATTTTTCAAGGGTTCCAACCCCTTGAATCTTTCATGTTCAATTGAAGATAAGTATTCATTCAAATCATTCAATATGTCTATGTGTTGTCTGATAATATCTTACGCTTGTCTTCTCTTTAACATGCTAGGCTAGATCTTTATTGTGTTTGCTTAGATGTAGTGAAACCTAGATGTTGATTATGGGTTGATTGTTTGTTTATAATTGTTACGGATGATTGTATTCGATGTTAGGCTTAAGAAAACTGGCAAACTTCCATTGGTAACTTGCTTAAACGTCTTAAAACACATGATCGGAGGTGTACTACGATTTTTGGTTGTATTTAATGCGTAAGAGAATTCTAATGATCCCATGTTAGGAGCTTCTAACGGCTCGACATAGGAGTGAAGTAGGAACTTATAGAGTTAGGGAATATTGTACACGGCCATATGACTAGTATTACGGAATATGACCCGTCATTCATGCAATTGTAACGAGCTAATCAACCTATAAAAGATATCTAGGGAGTAATGAAACCTAAGTAAACACAACTTTCCTCATTATTGTTTCCACCACATTAGTTTAATAGCTTTATTTTCATTTTTATTATTTTATTTTGATTGCATCTTTAGATTAATTGGGTTAGTTGGCTAGCAACTAATTCCGCCCATTCCTTCAAAACCCGAGATTTTACTTGCTTTTCATAAAAATATAAAAATACAAAAAGAATCATCCCTCACCTCTAGACCTAGTTTAGTAGGCTTTCTAATCCTAGTGACACTATTCCTGAGTTAAACGATCAATCCCCCGGTACTTGTCACTATACTATACTACAACGATCAGGTACGCTGCCTGGTGGGGGTTGTAAGCTTCTCGAGATCCCTTGACAGGTAAAACCTGTTACGAGGGCGCAATTCCCACGTATCAGAGCCGTAGGAATTTTGGCGGTTAAACATTGACGTGGACATGGGAAGTTTTATTATGAGCTTTTGATTTTAATTGTGATGATTCGAGCCAAGTCAAGTAGCACCGAGACTTTGTAGTCTCGGCATGGTCTCGACAAGCCTAAATATATATATATATGAGACTTGTAACGATTTTTATTGACTATTTGACCCGAGTATTATATAAACTCGGAATTGTGACTCGAAATATGTGGTGACTCGTATATATTTTAATGGGAAACTTAAATAATTAAAGTGAGTGACGAGAAACGATATTAATTAATAATAAGTTAAAAATACTAACTAACAATTAAATTGTTACTTAATATTTTAAAGTTAAAAAGAAAATGTTAAATGACAAGTAATATGTTATTTAATGTTTTATGAATAAAAAGAAAATGGTTAATGATGCGTGGGATTGCGCCCTCGCAAAAGATTTTACATCTCAAGGGATCTCAAGAGGTTTGCAATCCCCACCAGGCAGTGTACCTGACCGTTGTAGTATAGTAAAGTGGCAAATACCGGGGGATTGATCGTTCTCTTGGGAAATAGTGTCTTTAGGATCAAAACTTAATTAAACTAGGTCTAAAGGTGAAGGATGATTCTTTTTGTATTTTTATAGTTTTTTAGAAAGCAAGTAAAAATCTCGGGTTTTGGAAGAGTGGGCGGAATCAGTTGCTAGTCAACTAACCCAATTAACTACTAATGCAATGAAAATAAAATAACAAGACGAGAAAGTAAATGAGGAGAAAAACAATAATGAGAGAAACGTGTTTACTTAGATTTCACTACTCCCTAGCTATCTTTTACTAGTTGATTAGTTTGTTACAATTACGTGGATGACGAGTTATATTCCTTAATAACATTCGTAGGGCCATATACAATCTTCCCTAACTCTATAAGCTTCTATCTCTTCCTATGTCGAGCCGACTACTAGCTCCTAACATGGCCTCCTTAGTAGTTACTCATGCATTAAATATAACCAATTTATCGTAGTACACATCCGACCATGTTTCTTAAGACGTTCAAGCATGTTACCAATTGGAAGTCTGCCAGTTTTCTTAAGCCTAACATCGAAATCATTCATCCATTACAATTAATAACAAACAACCTACCAATAATCAATAGCTAGGTTTCATTACATCTAAGCAAACACAAAGAAAACCTAGCCTAGCATGTTAAAGTAAAGATAAGCATAAGTGATGAGTGCTTAAACACTCATCATTTTTGGTCAAATCTGAACTGCAAAGCATACAAAAACACTCAGAAATGCATCAAAATACTGAAAATATTTCAAAATTGTGTTTTATATGTTTTAGATGCAAAATGAGCAAAAACAGAAGAAAAACGTACAAAGTTTGCAAAATTGGCAGTTTCAGTCCCTCAACTTTCATAAAATGTCAAAATCAGTCCCTAAGCATATATTTTAAATGAAAAGTCAACCCAAAGCTTTTGAAAGTCAAAATATTACAAAAATTGATCTTTGGGTAAAAAGTTTTGAGAATTTGCAAATTAGTCCCTGAAGTTTCAAAAACGGCAAAAATGGTCCCTGGGTTTTCAAAAAATGGAAAATTATCATTCAAAGCCCTTGTACTATTCTAACTTGGCAAAATAAATCCTTTTTGATAACTTTTGGAAATTTACAATTTCACCCCCTAAAAATCCAAAGTTTACACAAATGGTCCCCGGGTATTGAAATATGGAAAAATTACATTTTATGGTCCTTGGGTAAATAAAAGATGGCAACTATAGTCCTTGTGGAAGCTTTTGGAAGTTTACATCTCAGTCCCTCAAGTTTGGCCAAATTACAAAATTAGTCCTTGTGATTAATGTTTCTACAAACCAAACCGGACCTAATGTTATTTCTACTCCCTAAATCCAAATCAAACCCAAACAAAACAATACCCCAAGCCCACTCCCTATTACCCTTGGCCCAAATCACAACCTTAGCCCACCTTCCCTTTTAATAACAATAACCGGTCAAACAAATACCCCCCACCCTTTGACCACCCATCTTCCACATCACCACCTCTCCACTCACCCCTGCTATACTCCAAACTCCATCATCATTTCCCCTAGGCCTGCACCACCTCTGCAATACTCAACCATCCCCCCTTGGCTAATCCCACAAACACAACCTTCCAAACTATCTCCCTGGCTTCAATAATCCAAGAAAACGCCAAATTGCTTTGGGCGCCAAAACCAAACAACGGCCTAGATTAAAAACTATCTTCCAAGGGCTCAAGATTGAAGCTAGGAAAGGACAAAGAAGCTCTCAGAAACCCAAATTTGAAGGCATAAAAGGATGGGAGAAGCTGTGGAGCAGAGTAGTAGAATTTAGTTTTATTTTTCAATGTATTTCAAATTCAAGCTCTCTAGTTTTAATTAGCATAAGTAATGTATTATCAGTTGTACTTTTGAAGTTCTTAATCAATAACATTCAAGTTTAAAGTTAAAATTCAAGTTTGTTTGATTTTCTGCATTCTCAAAATTATAAAAAAAAAAAAAGAAAAAAAAAAAGAAACCAGTTGTTGTTTGTAGTTGTTCCTTTGAACTTATCTAAGTTCACATAAGCTCTCAGAAGCCTACTTAAGCCTGTGGAAACCATAAAAACTCAGTTTGGAAGTAAAAAGTAAAAATACAAAAAAAAGTCTGGAAAATAAAAAGAAAATAAAAAAAGGGAGTTATGAAGAAGAAGATGATGCAGGCAATGGAATGGGTATTTTAGTGCCTTGTGGAAGGCTGTAGGTGGTCACTTTAGTCCTTGGTTCAGTTGTTGAGCAGGATTGCACACTGTGAGTTTCAATCTTTTTAAAGGTTTACTGTAGCATTGCTAGTTGTTTGTTAATTATTGCTTAGATCAGCTTGTTAGTAGTACTGATGATGTATTAAACCTAGTTAGTGTAGTAGTTATAATTTTAGACAGCATTCACTTAAAATTTTTATCTATCTGTCTCATTAGGTCTGTTAATGAGATTTGTGGATTTGTTGGATCATGGGTGTTTACATCTGAGTTTTTGAGTTTAAATGAAGTTAGTAAACCATAATACATGCTAAAATTGAGATTTCATGGCTTAAATTAGATGGTTACTTCATATATCATAAATAGTTAGAAGATAAAGGGGTGTTTGGTTCAATAGGATTTAGGGTGTTCTGGCTCAAGTTTGTTGTTAACCTTGATTGTGGCAACTCAGCTTAGGATAATAGAATATTTTCAAACCATAAAATGCAAGTCTTTTATGCAAGAAGTCAAAATAACCATTAATCATCTCATCACAGTTAACTGTTTAGTATTTTGGATCATGATCACTCATTTTAGTTGCATAAGTAGCTTAGATAACTTAAATTAGTCTCAAATCAGTTTGTAACATCATAATAAATAGGTTAGGATCACTTAAACTGAGCCAAAGTCAACCTGTCTTAAATTTTCAATAAGTCAAAAGCATGTTTCAGTGAAATTACTCAATCTTTGGTGATCTATAATTAGCTTGATACAAGGAATTAGCACTTGAGCTTTTACAAGCTTGTTCACTCCCAGCTTGTTGATTTTTAGAATTTTTGTCAGATTTGTTGTAATTTGTTTAGTGGGTCCCACAAGTCCTCAAAGAGACCTGCAGGGGGACTGATTCCCCTGTGCACAGTCAGTCACCACCACACCACCACCTTTGGTGGTGGATTGTGGCTACCTCAGTGGGCCCCAAGGCTTGACTTTGCTTCCTAATTGTTCACAAGCTAGCAGGCTTGCAATTTTAACCAAGCTTAAGCCCTTAATCATTGTGGAACCCACCTGGTTTTGGATTGAAAGTGTGTCCCAAAATCTGTCTCAGCCTAGAACTTTTGAGCTTATTGATGTGCTTATTGCTTACTCAGATAGCTTATTTGATTGATTTTAGTTTAAAAGTGCCCAAATAACTTAGTTGAACCTTAATTTACATCAGTGGACCCCACACTTGCTTATTTGAGCTTATTTCCTTGTATGGTCAATGAAAGTCAAACTGTTGGCTTTTTGGCTTAGCACACAGCTTATTTTTGAGCTTAAGCAGAAGTCCCTTCACAAAAGTCTCTTGTTTTAAGTAGTTAAAGAGTTTTGTAAAAGAAAATTAAGAAAAAGACAAAAATTTAGAAAGTGATAGCTTCTATTTAAGCCCCTTGGCTTATTTTTCTGCTTATTCATAAGCAATTCTCATTTTTAAATTTTTCTTAGGCTTCTTATTACTTAAAATAATTTTAGGAATTTTTTCAGATTTTTATTTTGTCATTTAGTATTTTTTATAATTAATTGTAGTTTAAATTAATTAAATAATTAGTTTTAATTAATATTAAATAATTAAAAAGTAGAAAAATTAGGTTTTCTGTTTTAAAAATAGTTTTATAATATTTTAGATTTTTCTAAATTTAATTTTCATTTTTCTAGTTAATTTTCATAATTAATTAATAATTAGTGTAATTTAGTAATTAAAAAGTAATTAATAATTAGTAATTAATTAATAGTAATTAATTAAATAGTGTAAAAATTATTTTTCTTTTTCTAAAAATTTTCTTATATCATTAGGATTGTAAAAATATAATTTTCACGTTCGTAGGACTTTATTTGCTCTCGTTTCACTTTTTATTTTGCGCGTTCGCGTTATTTTTAATTCAAACGCGCGTTTTAGGTTTAACTTACGTTTCTAGGTTATCTGATTATCAGTAATTGTTCCAATAGTGTTTCTAAGTTATTTTCATTTCCCATATCTTAGTGTAATCATACAAATCACTCAAACCCCTTTTCTGTCCAAATTCACCCGATCACAAACCCATTTTGATTACCATCACACCTCGTCGGGACATAACGACCCGGGGAAACACTATACTTCCGCGGAGCATTGACTCTAGGCAGTTTGACCTTGTTGACCATTCCTTGGTCAGTTTAGGTTGACCGTTTTGAGCCAATCAAATTTTGGCGCCGTTGCCGGGGAGGTCGTGCTCGTTATTCTACACGGTTTTACAGATTGGTGAATCTGGATATACACTCATTGTATATTTACCATCCTTTGTTCATATTTTCTTGTATAAAAACAAAAACGGTTCACGAAAACATTTTAAAATCAGTTTTCAACGAACACAAAAACACAAAAAGATTTTCTTTCTTATAAAATGTTTATCAAAAATCCCAAAAATATCTATCTTTACCCTCCTACCATTTTGATTCTTCATCCCTTTACCCTCTATCCTTTTGATTCTAACTTCTTCCACTTGTCCCGTAATTGATTCTAATGGCATCTCTCGATGACGATTTCTTTTAACAAAGGGCCTTTAATAGCAAAATTGAAAAACTTATGGCCTTGTCAAAGATATCGAGATGTCGTGTTGATTATGATGGACCATCGATCCCTATTCCCTCTCCGGTGAGGGAAATGGATCAAGAAACCAAGGTGACAAAGGACCCTGTACTTCTCTCTGATCATGGAAGTGCTAAATACGTCCAACCTACGGTTGTCCAAAAACCTAAGCTCACAATTGCTCCTAAATCGTCAAGAGTTGAACCTAACCTTTCACGATTTACTGTTAAAAGTTTGTCAAGCAAACATACAGAGCTTAGGGCAGTGACTGAAAAGAACGACTTGCCCAATCTTCACGTTCATCAAGAACTAAAACCCGAGACCATAACGGAAGTGGTGGAAATTGCTAGCTCTAAGAGCACACCACTTGTCCCACCTCCGGCTTTTATTCCTTGTGTTGGTTGTGGTGAGCCACCTTTTTGTTTACCATGTCGTTGGTGTACATGTGAAAAATGTGGTAATGATATTCGAGACGGGAGTTGTTTGTTTTGTGGTTCGAGGAATTCATTTTCTTATGATCCTAATCAGAACTCATTCAACGACTCTTCAAATTTTTCCAATTACCCATCACATTCATACGAGCAAGAATCATACTATCCAAACCACAATGATTGTTCGTATCAAAATACACCAAACTTTTCGTGTGAATACTGTGGAGGTCCTCACCAAGGTCTTGATTGTCAAAATAGTCAAAATTTTGGTTATGACCAATATCCATACAATTCACCAAACCAGACTCAACAGTTTAACTGTTGTGAGTACTGTGGTGGCCCACACTACAGTTCTGATTGTCAATCGGGCAACACGCTTGTCTATGAGCAGTTTCCTGATAGCAATTATGACTCTAGCACATACGATCCACAACCACATCAGTTTTACTGTTGTGAATACTGTGGAGGTCCTCACTTTAGCTCGGATTGTCAAACAGGGAATCCATTTCCTTGCAACAATTACGACTATTCGTTTCAAGACCAACCTCCACAGCACCAATTGACCCAAGCAACTCCTCAATTCCCGCAAGACCTTTGTCTAAAGGTTCTTGAAGCATTTAAAGAATTTAAGGAGGGGTTGGCTACTACATCGTTTCAAGAATCTCGTGAAAAATCAATGGCAGAATTACTTGCTGAAGAACGAGATGCTAGAAACAAATTGAGCATGGAAGAATTACTTGCTGAGCAAAGAGCGGCTAAAATACGTGCCAATCTTCGCTATGCTGCTCTATATGATGATGATGATGAAGATAACATTGTTATTATTCAAAAAGATCCATCAGTTGTAATTCCTTCCATTGAAAATCAGGGAGAAAATAATGTGACGAAGTCACTAGCTGTTGATCAAATGGAACTTGAAAATTCCATCATTGCTAGTACTTCTAAACTCCCTCAGTCTATTGATATCACACCCGAAGTTCACACTCACTCTCTGAATATGGGGGATGAGCATCTTAGCACTGTTCCTAAAATGGACGAATTCATAAAGTCTAGTGTTGAGAACCTTGTCCCAATCCCAAGAGAGTCACAGGGAACTTCTGATCATATGTGTGATTTACCTTCCCCTCTTGAGTGTCCAAAAGATCATTTTGAGACTTTCTCCGATTTTAATGATGATTGTACATTTCATGGAGACATCGAGTATGTTGAGGCATCAATTCCACATATTGATGCTGATCATCTTCTTGAGGAGATCACCAAAATCAATTCACTTCCAATAGGAAGTGATAATGGTCTCCTTAACTCCGAAGCCGAAATTGAAAGTCTCTTAAATCATGATCCGTCACTCACTTCTGATCCCAACAGTCCAATAGAGAATAATAATCACTTTGTTCCCGAAACATTCAATACTACTCTCACCAATCCTCTATTTGAATTCGAATCTGAATTCACTTTGATTTCTGATAATCCAATCTTTGATATTCGGAATGAGGATTGTGATGAGTCTATTCCGGAACATGAATTCACAGATCCACATCTTGTGAATGATTCTCTTCATGAGGAGTTCTCTGGTGAACTCACTCATCATATCATGACTCCTCTGGAGTTTGATAGCCCGGGGGGAGATGCACTCAATCATGAGAATTTGCAAATTCCCACCCACCCTCCCGGGATATTTTTGAGCTTAACCCTTGAAATCCAAATTCAGGCTAATGAGCCTGCTCTCGAGGAAGAAGATCTTATCATGATTTGCATCATGGTTTTCTTCCTTTTCTTCACCTATAAGGTGACTTCTCTTATTCTTCACTCCTTCGGGAATGAGGATACCATCTTTGATCTCGGCATTTTCATTTACCATTATCTTGAGCCGGGTACTTATCTCATCGGTGTGGAACTTTCACGTGCTTCAAATGGTTGTCCAAACATCTTGAATGAAAGTCCGATTGAGATTGTTTCTTCCACATCATGCTTCCCCAAGGACAAATGAATTCGGGGTCGAGTCAAGCTAGCGACTCGGTAAACAAAAACAGTAGCATTTACTTAGGGTTTTCACCCTAAGTGTGGGGGAGTTACCCCTATTATGGTTACAAAAGTGAAAATACAAAAATGGTATTTCCACATTTAGCTTGTAATGTTGCCCTTTTACGTTCAAAGAGTTAGCATAATAGCCGGGACTTTCAATATTGAGGACAATATTCATCCTAAGTGTGGGGGGGGGGGGGGGTATTTCGCTATTCTAGCGAATTTTATCACATTTTACTATCTAATACCCCCGTTTTTGGCCAAAATTTCAAAAAATTTTCACTGGAGCTTCAAAATTTTTGTGGTTATCAGTCCGCCTTGTCTAACCGACAAAAGGATTGGCTAGTCCAGGAGCAAACGGCTCTTGGTAAAGACATCTCAAATCCGTTGATGGCTTGCAATTTGCCAAAAATTGTATGGTAAATCAACTCGCCATATCCCATAAAGCAAATGAGTTGGCTAGCCCGCAAGATTATGGCTTGTGGTAAAGGCAGTGGAAAATCCATAATTGGTAATCAGCTCACCAAGATGTTGACTATTCCATCAAGAGTTGGCTAGTCCAGAAGCAAACGGCTTTTGGTAAAGACTAATCAAATCCGTTGACAGCTGGTGGTTTGCTCAAAATCACACGGTTATCAGGTGTACCACAGTTCTCACACCTGGCTACTCCAGAAGTGATGGCTTTTGGTAAAGAGTTTAAAATCCATCAAGTTTTCAAAACAGTTATTGCTAGGGACTAGTAATATTTTAGTGTGGGGGATTGATGAGTGCTTAAACATTCATCATTTTTGGTCAAATCTGAACTGCAAAGCATACAAAAACACTCAGAAATGCATCAAAATACTGAAAATATTTCAAAATTGTGTTTTACATGTTTTAGATGCAAAATGAGCAAAAACAGATGAAAAACGTACAAAGTTTGCAAAATTGGCAGTTTCAGTCCCCCAACTTTCATAAAATGTCAAAATCAGTCCCTAAGCATATATTTTAAATGAATAGTCAACCCAAAGCTTTTGAAAGTCAAAATATTACAAAAATTGATCTTTGGGTAAAAAGTTTTGAGAATTTGCAAATTAGTCCCTGAAGTTTCAAAAATGGCAAACATGGTCCCTGGGTTTTCAAACAATGGAAAATTATCATTCAAAGCCCTTGTACTATTCTAACTTGGCAAAATAAATCCTTTTTGATAACTTTTGGAAATTTACAATTTCACCCCCTAAAAATCCAAAGTTTACACAAATGGTCCCCGGGTATTGAAATATGGAAAAATTACATTTTATGGTCCTTGGGTAAATAAAAGATGGCAACTTTAGTCCTTGTGGAAGCTTTTGGAAGTTTACATCTCAGTCCCTCAAGTTTGGCCAAATTACAAAATTAGTCCTTGTGATTAATATTTCAACAAACCAAACCGGACTTAATGTTATTTCTACTCCCTAAATCCAAATCAAACCCAAACAAAACAATACCCCAAGCCCACTCCCTATTACCCTTGGCCCAAATCAAAACCTTACCCCACCTTCCCTTTTAATAACAATAACCGGTCAAACAAATACCCCCCACCCTTTGACCACCCATCTTCCACATCACCACCTCTCCACTCACCCCTGCTATACTCCAAACTCCATCATCATTTCCCCTAGGCCTGCACCACCTCTGCAATACTCAACCATCCCCCCTTGGCTAATCCCACAAACACAACCTTCCAAACTATCTCCCTGGCTTCAATAATCCAAGAAAACGCCAAATTGCTTTGGGCGCCAAAACCAAACAACGGCCTAGATTAAAAACTATCTTCCAAGGGCTCAAGATTGAAGCTAAGAAAGGACAAAGAAGCTCTCAGAAACCCTAATTTGAAGGCATAAAAGGATGAGAGAAGCTGTGGAGCAGAGTAGTAGAATTTAGTTTTATTTTTCAATGTATTTCAAATTCAAGCTCTCTAGTTTTAATTAACATAAGTAATGTATTCTCAGTTGTACTTTTGAAGTTCTTAATCAATAACATTCAAGTTTAAAGTTAAAATTCAAGTTTGTTTGATTTTCTGCATTCTCAAAATTATAAAAAAAAAAAAAAAAAGAAAGAAAAGAAACCAGTTGTTGTTTGTAGTTGTTCCTTTGAACTTATCTAAGTTCACATAAGCTCTCAGAAGCCTACTTAAGCCTGTGGAAACCATAAAAACTCAGTTTGGAAGTAAAAAGTAAAAATACAAAAAAAAAGTCAGGAAAATAAAAAGAAAATAAAAAAAAGGGAGTTATGAAGAAGAAGATGATGCAGGCAATGGAATGGGTATTTTAGTGCCTTGTGGAAGGCTGTAGGTGGTCACTTTAGTCCTTGGTTCAGTTGTTGAGCAGGATTGCACACTGTGAGTTTCAATCTTTTTAAAGGTTTACTGTAGCATTGCTAGTTGTTTGTTAATTATTGCTTAGATCAGCTTGTTAGTAGTACTAATGATGTATTAAACCTAGTTAGTGTAGTAGTTATAATTTTAGACAGCATTCACTTAAAATTTTTATCTATCTGTCTTATTAGGTCTGTTAATGAGATTTGTGGATTTGTTGGATCATGGGTGTTTACATCTGAGTTTTTGAGTTTAAATGAAGTTAGTAAACCATAATACATGCTAAAATTGAGATTTCATGGCTTAAATCAGATGATTACTTCATATATCATAAATAGTTAGAAGATAAAGGGGTGTTTGGTTCAATAGGATTTAGGGTGTTCTGGCTCAAGTTTGTTGTTAACCTTGATTGTGGCAACTCAGCTTAGGATAATAGAACATTTTCAAACCATAAAATGCAAGTCTTTTATGCAAGAAGTCAAAATAACCATTAATCATCTCATCACAGTTAACTATTTAGTATTTTGGATCATGATCACTCATTTTAGTTGCATAAGTAGCTTAGATAACTTAAATTAGTCTCAAATCAGTTTGTAACATCATAATAAATAGGTTAGGATCACTTAAACTTAGCCAAAGTCAACCTGTCATAAATTTTCAAAAAGTCAAAAGCATGTTTCAGTGAAATTACTCAATCTTTGGTGATCTATAATTAGCTTGATACAAGGAATTAGCACTTGAGCTTTTACAAGCTTGTTCACTCCCAGCTTGTTGATTTTTAAAATCTTTGTCAGATTTGTTGTAATTTTTTTAGTAGGTCCCACAAGGCCTCAAAGAGACCTGCAGGGGGACGGATTCCCCTGTGCACAGTTAGTCACCACCACACCACCACCTTTGGTGGTGTATTGTGGCTACCTCAGTGGGCCCCAAGGCTTGATTTAGCTTCCTAATTGTTCACAAGCTAGCAGGCTTGCAATTTTAACCAAGCTTAAGCCCTTAATCATTGTGGACCCCACCTGGTTTTGGATTGAAAGTGTGTCCCAAAATCGGTCTCAGCCTAGAACTTTTGAGCTTATTGATGTGCTTATTGCTTACTCAGATAGCTTATTTGAATGAGTTTAGTTTAAAAGTGCCCAAATAACTTAGTTGAACCTGAATTTACATCAGTGGACCCCACACCTGCTTATTCGAGCTTATTTCCTTGTGTGGTCAATGAAAGTCAAACTGTTGGCTTTTTGGCTTAGCACACAGCTTATTTTTTAGCTTAAGCAGAATTCCCTTCACAAAAGTCTCTTGTTTTAAGTAGTTAAAGAGTTTTGTAAAATAAAATTAAGAAAAAGACAAAAATTTAAAAAGTGATAGCTTCTATTTAAGCCCTTTGGCTTATTTTTCTGCTTATTCATAAGCAACTCTCATTTTTAAATTTTTCTTAGGCTTCTTATTACTTAAAATAATTTTAGGAATTTTTTCAGATTTTTCTTTTGTCATTTAGTATTTTATATAGTTAATTGTAGTTTAAATTAATTAAATAATTAGTTTTAATTAATATTAAATAACTAAAAAGTAGAAAAATTAGGTTTTCTGTTTTAAAAATAGTTTTATAATATTTTAGATTTTTCTAAATTTAATTTTCATTTTTCTAGTTAATTTTCATAATTAATTAATAATTAGTGTAATTTAGTAATTAAAAAGTAATTAATAATTTGTAATTAATTAGTAGTAATTAATTAAATAGTGTAAAAATTATTTTCTTTTTCTAAAAATTTTCTTATATCATTAGGATTGTAAAAATATAACTTTCACGTTCGTAGGACTTTATTTGCTCTCTTCTCACTTTTTATTTTGCGCGTTCGCGTTATTTTTAATTCAAACGCGCGTTTTAGGTTTAACTTACGTTTCTAGGTTATCTTATTATCAGTAATTGTTCCAATAGTGTTTCTAAGTTATTTTCATTTCCCATATCTTAGTGTAATCATACAAATCACTCAAATCCCTTTTCTGTCCAAATTCACCTGATCACAAACCCGTTTTGATTACCATCACACCTCGTCGGGACATAACGACCCGGGGAAACACTATACTTCCGCGGAGCATTGACTCTAGGCAGTTTGACCTTGTTGACCATTTTATTGGTCAGTTTAGGTTGACCGTTTGGAGCCAATCAATAAGATAGAATCAAACAACACATAGACATATTGAATGATTATTGGAAGACTTATCTTTATTAGAACATGGATGATAAAAGGGTGAAAAACCCTGTAAAATTCGACCTAGGGTTTCCCCACAAGTTCTCCCAAAAGTCTCTCTCAAAATTCTCCTCTCAATACATGAAAATTAGAAAACTATATTTAGATTTTAGGGTCTGACGGCGTCACGTGTAGATTCTGATGCCGTCAACTCTCCACTAAGGAATTCCTCGTATTGCTTAGATCCAGATTTGACGCCGTCATGTATTAATCTTCTCATGGCCGTCAAGAGCAAATTATACGTGACGGCCTTGGTGACGCCGTCACGTGTTAAATTCCAAAAACATTCTGGCGCGTCTCGTTATACCTTTTTATCTACTTCTTTGCCATAACGTGACGCTGTCACAAGTAATACGTGACGCCGTCAAGTACAAATTCCAGCCTGATTTGGAGACTTTGCCGCTTTCTTCACTTTTCGCTCCAAAAACGTCCAAAATGCTTCTTTTCCAGATTTCTTCTCCAAAGTACCTAAAATGACAAAAGGAACGATTTAGGGCAATATTTGATCAAATAATCTCGACTTAGGGCTTAAATGACCCCCTAAAAGCGGTACACTTTTCGTCTCATCAGTTAACGAACCGAAAATGGAATATGTACGAGTTATTTAATGTTTTGAGGGCACAAAATTCGAGAAATACCATTCATGGAAATATTGATGTTTATATTGAATTAATGCCAAGTTTTGGATCGGTTGACATTAATATACCCAATCTACATGGTTATCTAACTTATTGGGTTGACGAGCCCAATAAGAGCCCGATAAGTATGTAGGAGGAAACTTATTAGTGAACGACTTATCCTTATGACTTATCGATTATTGTGATTTAGTTTTCGGATTAATACGTAAAACAAAGGAATTGTTAGACTTATCGAGTTGACGAATTCAATAAGAACCCAACAATTCATCCGAATAACTTATTGAACTTTAAACTTAATCATTTGATCTTGACTTTGTTTCATGAGCCGCTTATGTTTTGGCGTGAGTTCACTTGAGTCAATGTTGTGTCACCACTGCACACACAATGATACCGAACACTAATAAACGGATATAATAAGAAGATTTTGGAATCAAAATGGGATATACTTGGGAATAGTTGACTTATAGAGATTTATACACTTTTGAATTAGAGGCTAAGACAAGTTTATTATAATAGGTTGTGCCGGTCCGCAGTGCTGTAACGTTCTAGATGTCGTAGTATCTTCTTCTGTTGTGTCATTTATCGTTTGACTTATTGAGGTGAGTTCATAGCCCTACATTTACTTTAATAAAGTTTTATTAAATTTTGGGTGAGAGAACATGCAAATTGTTTTATTTGGACCCGCATCATTTTTGAATGCTTAATATTGTTTGTTATGTTAGCTAGCTAAGGATATATTATATATAAGCTGCAATGTGTAGGGTTATTATAACACAGCTGCAATTGTGTAGGGTATAATAATATGACTACAAGTGTAGGATAGTACTATAGCCTGCACCTATAGGAAATTGATGCTAGATATTGATATGAGTTTGAGATGATAGTTGATGCCTTAGTCTAGTATAGGAAACTTATGAGTATTTCGGTCCACTTCTACGTATTGTTTTGAGTCTAAACCTATGAACTCACCAGAGTTAGCTGACTTTTTAGCATGTTTTCTCACATACTGAGTAATGTCTTTATTGTTGCTTATTTGGATGGGAAGGTTGGCAAGTGACGCAGTTAATGGATCAGTCAGACTCTGATAAAGTATATGGAACCTATCTCTTTGTTTATTTGGGCTTACTATGTACTTTTTAGGAATAAATGTAAACCTTAACCTATGACTTTAAATGCTTTATTTAATTTGGATGATGTTATTCCGTTCTTATAATTGTGTTGTGTGCCAATCCAAGTAGCACCCTGAAAACTTTGATAAGTCTTCCGCTGTACCAAATTTTTAGGGTGTTACAGATTGGTATCAGAGCCAAGGTTATAGAGAACTAGGTATCCATAAAAAACCTCGACTATTATTAAAACACGACGGTCAGTATTGATCCTCCTTAGAATACCGTGTTCAAATTTTTGGAGATGATTATGAGACACAAAATCAGAAGGTATAATCTACAACCAATTAGAACAACTTATTAAAATCCAGACTTTTAGTAAACATTATTTAATGATTGATAATTTAAAATTAATTTTATAATATGTAACTGTTATAGTTGTTACAATTTATGTTAACAAATTGTATTTGAAATCAAATTTCCTAAAAAGAACTGACCTTTCTCATTTGCATCATGTCCTTGCAAGAATGCAAGCTTTGTAGGAAAATGATGTTCATGAGTTAGTTGAAATCCATTACATCAAAACTCATCTAAGCTATTGTAACACCACTTTTTTTTGTCAACACAACTCGCTCACCAACCATCAAGTTTGCTGAATGAACAACGGTATTTCAATAACCACTAAACTGATCCATAAGTATTTTGACCTCCAGTAATTAGTCCTCGGTTTGCTACCACATGTATTTCTAATCCAGAGAGAATTGAATTACAAAATCATTTCCTCTAACATTTTAAAGGATGTCTTCAGGAAACTAATGATGAAACATTTAATGAGGTTATTAAATCTCAAATTATGAATTCAGATACATTTAGATTTCAAAAAGTATAATACCATATTCCCGGAGACAAGTTTCGATTATTCCCAACTTGACCAATGCACATAACATTTCTTTTTCGTGTGTGAATGGTTCCATTTCCCACCACTTTCTGATCCATTTGCTTCATAGGCTGTAACGTAAAATGTGTTTGCCACCTCCTTAATGAAATGTAACGTCCTGATATTCACATATCTACGTTGTTCTATAAATTTGTCTGTTGTTCACCTGAAAACTCCCAATCTTCAAAATCTTTTTCCCGTATCAGATAAATTGTTCTTTTTACCTTTTTGTTATTAATAAAATAAATATAGTTTTGATTATTATAATAGTTAAAATGGAAGTATCCAGAGAGTGGCTGCAAAACAATAAATTAATAAATAAGTAAATAAATCATATCAATCACAAACTACATTTATACTAATAAACATTGCATTTAATTTTCTGATATAATCACGTCAAACGTACCATTGTCCTGATATCATCGTCCGGGTTCAAATCAATTATGAATTGTGTTGTCATTTTTCTGAGAGTATTCAATATCATATAATCATTAGTCATATTTAAAATATCACAAACATCAAAAACATAACATATAATCTATTATTTTGCTACATTTAGGGGATTAACCAATGTTTATTAAATTCTCATTAATCAAAGATATAAATGAATCAAACCATAACAATCAATACAGTTACATTGAAGCTACTAATGCAACTGATATTTTAAATCCCCATATGAAATATATCTTAGCCAACTCTCCAAGTGGTTACTTCAACTAAATCAGTATATACAAAAATTTACTACTATTTATCTTCATACCAAAACATATTCAATGGTGTTTCGTGTTTGGCATCGTACTCAATAGTGATTATCTGTTACAAAACCTACGAAACGTTAACTATACCATAATTTATCATAATGTCTGCACCATTCTATGCACCTTTGCCATAACCAGCTGAATAAGATTATAGAATCCATTTATGTTCCCAACTTTAAAGAATGCATATATTGTTCACAAATTTCTTTCTAACTTACAATCAAATCCCAATCATCATTTATATGTGAACAAAGTTTAACAAAAAAAAAATACATATGACAATGACTGTACAATTTTAAAAAAATGAAAAGCAACTAACAAAATTTTAAAAAAATAACAACATCATCTACTTCCAATCACAAAACCAAACAAAGCTTGAAAACATTACAATTAACTATAAGGAATCACGTTTATCAAAACATAAATATTATAACTAAAACATGCATGCAGAAACTAAAAATGAAATCGACTCTAAACCATTCTAAGCAACTTACAACCACATTTAACCATTCTGAAAACTGATGCATCGTAAACAAGGAAATCCAAAAGATGCACAAAAATAAAACAAAACAAAAAATAAAAATTAAATAAATAAAAAAAATCCGGATTCAAAGTAAAATTCCTTTTTTATGATTCAAAAATGCAATTTATAGGCTTAACACTATTGTTTCCTTCTCCAAATACTATTTTTGAGTATAACTATACCAACCAAATGGATCTGTTAAAGTATTACCTGAATATAATTAGAATCAAAACATGTATTTGGAGGACATAACAGTAGCAATAAAACTATAAACTTCATCTTTGTAAACTTCAACTGACAATGATATAAGAGGGTTTGTAGGGAGAAAATTAGAGATTGTTAGATTTGAGGGTATTATATACAACAAATTATGGTTAGCATCTTTAACTTTCAATCATAATTGATAAATAATAAAATGACCCAATAACAATTCATTCCTATTAGGCCTTGTGTTGGAACAAGAAACGTGTAAATCATTTGTAAGAGACTTCTATTTATATTTTGTAATAGCACAGGGTAATGTTATGTAATGTTGTTAGACATGCGACATTACATACCTATCGCGGTCCTTGTATTCCCGCAATAGTATGCTTGGTTATGTGTAAGGGTATAAATACCCCCTACCTCATGGGAAATGAGGTGTATGTTCTCATTTTCTATGCGAGACTTTTCTATGTTTCTCTCATCTCTCTCTCTCTCTTCTCTAAAGTGTCCACACCCACTTTATCTATCTAAGATTATATTGTTGTAGACGTGATATTTTTGGAACAAAAATTGGTATCAAGAGCCAAATATGAATCGTTGTTTCTTGTAGTAGTGTCTTAGTGTTGTTTAATCTTCATTTAGAGGGTGTTTGGGGTTGTGTTTGCTGCCCAATTATTTGAGAAGAATCTAGTGTTTGGATAAAAACTGCTTATTTGCGTTTTGTAGTCTCAAAACGGCGTTTTGCTGCAGTAAGTGGATAGGTGCAGTTGCAAAACGTGATTTTAGAAACGTGATTTTGGGAAACGCTACTTTTCCCCAAACACCACCTTAGTAGCAAAGTTTTGTTTTTAGACGTTTTTAACATCTTTCTCTCTTTAAAATATCTTAAACTTTCATACAAGGCATAAGGTTTAATCATTTTTGTGGTTAATCTTATAAATCGTGTGTTAGAATAACATATTTGTGAAAAAGAAAGATCTTTTAGCATTCTACATACAAAATTCTGTGTCTTTCGTGAGGATTTTGGTTGAGACTAGTGGTTTTAGAGTTTTTGACTAGTGGTTTTAGAGTTTTTGAAAAAGTGTACTTTTTGTTCGTAAAAATAGGGTTTTAGATTTACTCACATCATTTTGTTCATAAAATTGAGGTTTTATGCTGTGATATGAAGGTTTATGTTCCACGATACTAGCTGTGATAGTAGTTGTTTTTTGCTGCGAGTGAAAGGTTGTGATACTTGCTTTGCGAAGCTTTTGTTACCCACGTGTTTATGAAAGAAAACTCTGCTCAACTCGCGGGAAAAATCTGCGATAGCCTTGTATCTACGATACGAACTAAATGTTCTGTGATAGCTGAAATTACGAGACTTTTGTTACCCACGTTTTTACGAAAGAAAACTCTGCCCAATTTCTTTCAGGAGACTGCGATAGTTACTGTTCACAAGATTTTTGTTGAGATACTTGGACTTAAACTTACCTTAATAACTTTAACATCACAACATAAATTCCAAACAATTAATCATCTCCATTCAACACAAATTAAAACACCACTCTCACACAAAAACAACACCTCATATCAAATCTACTACTCAAGATGCGTTGGCAGCAGGGAGTAATGCACGACCTCCCATGTTGTATCGAGGAAACTATGTTCAATGGTCTTCAAGGTTTATGAATGTTCTCATGGGCTACAAAGAACGCAAGTTGTTGATCAACTCCATCAAAAATGGTCCATATGTAATGAAAGAGATTGATGACCCTAAAAATGAAGGAAAGAAATGGCTTCAAACTGAAGATGATTTAGATCCAGCTGAACTTGCACAGTTTGAAGCTGCTATCCGTGCCAAAAAATTGATTCTATACGGGTTAAGCATTGACATTTATAATGCCATTGATAGCAATCTCACTGCTCATAACTTATGGAAAGCCTTGGAACGATTTATTTAAGGTGCAGATGTTGGTACTCAAACACAACAAACTCTAGCACTCTGGAACTATCAATCCTTTAAGCAATTACCAGAAAAAAGTCTTGAAGATGCATACATTAGATTCAACAAGCTGATAAATGAGATGAACCGTCATAACCTCAAAAGATCTAATATTGAACACAACACCATGTTCCTCACAAACCTACAACCTGAATGGTGTCATTTTACCATAGCTATCAGACAAAATCAAGACTTAACCACTAAAGACATCAACAATTTGTTTGATCTATTAAAACACAATCAGGTTGAGGTTAATGACATACTTGAGCAAAAACTTAAAGAAAAGGAAAAGGAACTTTCAACTCAACAAAACACTCAACCACCTGTTACTAATCCACTTGCATTAGTCTCATCATACCATCAAAATCACTCTTCCTTCAATTCAAAACAATGAAACAATTTACTCACCATCAGATGATTCTATTGACCCAAATCAAGACCCTGCTTCTGTTGAACTCACTAAAATTGTTCAAAACCTTGCATTACTTGGAAAGTGATGAGTGCTCAAACACTCATCATTTTTTGTCTAATATGAACTGCAAAACATACAAAAACACTCAGTAATGCATCAAAATACTGAAAATATTCCAAAATTGTGTTTTATATGTTTTAGATGCAAAATGAGCAAAAACAAATGAAAAACGCACAAAGTTTGCAAAATTGGCAGTTTCAGTCCCCCAACTTTCATAAAATTACAAATCTAGTCCCTGGATATTTAAAATATGGAAAATTATCACCAAAGGTCATTTTGAAATCATAAAATGTCATATTTAGTCCTTTGGTGAAAAATTGGAAAAGTTTTGAAAATTTACCGTTTAAGTCCCTGGAGTTTCAATAATTGGCAGATTCAGTCCCTGGTGGGATAATTTTGAAAGAAAAATCAATTTTGATCCTTGGGAATTCATAAAAACTATTTTTAATCCTTGGATAAAAGATTTTACAAAATTGCAAGTTCAGTCCCCGGATTTTGAAAATTGACATATTTAGTCCCCGGGAAATATTTGAAAAATGAAAATAGCAAAAATAGTTTTGGAAATATTGGTGATTGGTAATTTTGGTACTTATGAGAACTTTGGAAAAACACCATTTTCAGTCCCTATATTTTTCAGAATTACAAAATGGTCCTTGTTATTTGCTAAGTTACCAAATACACCCTTAATTATTTAAACCCAAAACCCTTTTTACCCAACAACCAAATCTGATCCAGTTACTAAACACCCCAAGCCCACCTAAGCCCAACATCCTACCCAGCCCACCCAACCTAAAACTAATACCCTGGCTTTGACTTCGGTCAAACAAACAACCCCGACCCACTGTTCATTACCCCTAACCTCCCACCATTACCCCCTAATCTTCAGTAACCATGTCCCCTCCTCACTCACCAACTATCACCAACCCCTCACCTACACCCATACTTTCCCCCTCCTCAATAAATGCTCCACCAAACCCCACTCAACTGCCTGAGCCCATTTTCCCGCCAAAACAACTTTGAACGGCTGAGATGAAATAAGCTAATCCAATGGCTCTAAAAGAAGTGGGAAAGTCAAGTGGAAGCTCCAGGGTTATAAAAAGAAAAGAAAAATGAGAGAAGAAGGCAGTTAGGAGTAGTATTAGTTTTAGCTTAATATAGCTTATGTAGTTTTTATTGTAATTTCAATTTTCAGTTGTCATTTTTATTTTACTTCAGTTGTAATTAACTTTATTAAGTGAAATCTTAAGAGTTTTTATTATTTATTCCAAGATCTCAGCTTACAAGTTCAAATTTGTAATTTAGAGTAAAAATGGCAAAATCTTGTTAAAATGTTAAAAAGCTATTGCTCACTGTTTGTTTAAGCCTATTATAGTCCAGTTACAAGCTATCTTAAGTGTTTGAAGCATCAAAATCAGTTTTTAGGAAGTAACTCAAAAATACTCAAAAAAAAAATTCCAACAAATAAGTGATAAATAGAAATTCAGAAGAAGAATGGGATTCAAGCTTGAAGCATGTTTCAATTTGGATATATTTATGGTTTAGAACCTCTGGGAGGTATTAGGATTGTTATTGGATCCCTAAGTCTCATGTTTCTCAGCTTGGATTATTTGTAAGATCATCCTCAGTTTATTATTATTATGTTGTGATTTTTATTTATAGGTGATATTAGTTGTTAAATTCTGCTTATACAAGTTTAAATTTGCTCAGTGTATGCTTAGAATTTAGATTTATGGGTTAGTTGTTTGATTAGTTCATATAATCACAAAACCATAACAATAAGGGGGTGTTTGGTTCTAGCATTTCTGTATTGTTTCTGTTGATTATTAATGTAACATTGGGTTTCTTTAAGTTAGTTAGGTTCATTTAGGCTCAGGTTATTCATCACATGAGTTCTTAACAAGGCAAAAGTCAAAATCCCACCCCCTTGCCCATTACAGTTAACTGTGGGTCAGTGGACAACCCAAACTCACCCATTTGGTCTAAAACTTGTGTGTTAACATTACTTTGGTCTTAAATAAACATATCATAGCTTATTTTGTCCATTAGAATCCTCATAACTTCATAAAAGTCAAATAAGCAATTTTTTTTTTCTCAAAAGTCAAAGAGCATGTTTTAAATTTTTCCCAGATTTCAAAGAATTATTGTGATTTGTGTAATGTGATTTAGGACCTAAGATTTTTACCATTTGTTCTCTACCACCTCAGCTTTAGGGTTCCATTGTTCTTACATTTTTGTGATTTTTCTTGAGGGCCCCACAAGTCACCAAAGTGACTTGCAGGGCATATAACTGCTCTGTCTCAGCAGTTCCTCACCCACACCACCACCTTGGTGGTGGTCTTCTGGCAACCATGGTGGTCCTTAGCCACCCCTACTTGGTTCTCTCAACCCTCCCCCTACCAGACTCCACATTTTGACCCATGGTTTGACCTAAATCACCCTGGGTCCCACCTAAGTTAGCTCACCAAGTCTGTCCCACTTTTCAGTTGCAAAACAAGTTTCAAGTGCTTAATTTTAGCTTTTTGGCTTATTCATTGATCCATTTGTGCTTTTTCCAGCTAAAACAAGTTTTAATAAGTTATTTGTATCAGTTTTGACTATTGTGGGTCCCACTCAAAGCCATTTTAGCTTATTTCCAAATTTGGTCAACCAAAGTCAACTGTCACACCTTATTTGCTTATTCTGGCTTATTTTAAGTTTTCAAAAAGTTTGTTTTTATAAAAGTTTGTTGTTTTTAAGTATTTAATAGATTTGTAAAAGAAAAATCAAGAAAAACAAATTTAAAATTAAGTGATAGTTTCTATTTAATTTTAATTTTCATTTTTATATTTTTATTAAGTACTTAGCTTTTTTATATTTTTATTAAATTCCTCATATATTAAAGTATTTATAATAAATTTTTCAGATTTTTATTTTGTCATTTAGTATTTATTAGAGTTAATTTTAGTTTTATTAATTATTAATTAATATTAAGTTTAAAATATCATAATTAGTTTTTATTAAGTAAAATCAAGTTTTTATATTTTTTATAGCTTTTATATGTTATAAAGTAATTTTAGAAATTTTCTTAGAATTTTTACTGTTCATTTAGTAATTTTCTTAATTTAAAATAGTTTAATTAGTAATTAGTAATTAATTAGTAATTAATTAATAGAAAATTCACAAAAAGACAAAAATATTTATTTTTAATTTTTATACTTTCTTCAAGTTCTTTTTAAGGTTTAGAAAATATTTTTGTAAATTCTTAGTTTATTTTGTAACCTTTATTAATTTTAGTTTATTTTAAATTAGATTTAAAATAGTTTTAAGTAATTAAATAGAATTTAAATATTAGAATAATCATTTTAATAACTTTATTTTCATTTTAAATTTTCTTTTATCTTTTAATTTGTAAAAAGTTCATTTTCACCCCTTGTGTGTTTTCAGATTTTCGTTTTCACTTTTACTTTTGTACGTTTACGTTTTATTTAAACGTTACGTACGCGTTTTAAGTTTTAAACGTTTCTGGTTTTTCCCACTTTCTTGTCTTATTCAAATAGCTTGTTTAAGCTATTTTCTTCGTATATTCCTTAGCTTAATCACACACAAACCCCTTTTCATCCAGATTCACTCGATCAAATAACCGTTTTGTTTACAATTCACACCTCGTCGGGACTTAAACGACCCGGGAAAACACTGTATTCCTCGGAGCATTGATTCTAGGCTGTCTGACTTTGTTGACCATTCCTTGGTCAATTTAAGTTAGGTGGTTCGGGCTCAATCAACTTTTGGCGCCGCTGCCGGGGAGGTTGTGCGCGTTTATCTAAACGGTTTTTCTGATTAGTGTCTTTGGAATTCATTCCATTGTACATTTATCCATCCTTGTTTTTATTTTCATAAAAACAAAAACCCAAAAAGATTTTCCTTCTCATTTGTACAAAATGTTTATCCAAAAACCCAAAAATACTCACCTTTACCCTCCTACCCTTTTGATTCTCATTTCCTCACCCTCTATACACATTTGATTCTTTCTATGTCTCATCCACACCTTCTGGTTTGCCATTGGTGTGGTAATCCTTATAATGGTGGCGATTGCCCCAGTTGTGGCATGGTAGAGTCGGGAAACGGGTCTGTCTATAACCAAGATCCCTATTCCTACCATGGCACGACTGATTTATTCCATCAGTTACCACACCATGATACTCAGCAGTTTTACTGTTGTGAGTACTGTGGTGGTTCACACTACAGTTCTGATTGTCAATCGGGAAACACGCTTGTCTATGAGCAGTTTCCTGATAACGGTTATGACTCTAGCACGTACAACCCACAGCCTCAACAGTTTTACTGTTGTGATTTCTGTGGAGGTCCACACTTCAGTTCAGATTGTCAAACGGGGAATCCATACCCTTGTGACAATTTTGACACACCTTATTACGACCAACCTCCACAGTACGATATGAATCAAGCACTTCTTCCAGAAATGCAAAATCTGATGACAATCGTTGATGAGCTTAAGGGTTTAGTTCAAGACTTTGCCCAAAGACATACTCATCAAAAATCCATGGAAGAATTGCTTGCTGAAGAGCAGGCTGCTAGAATAAATTCCCAAGATAAATATGAAAAATCTATTCGGGAATCCATTGCAAGAGAAAAAGCAGCCAAGTCTAGCTCTTTGTTCCGTTTTATTCCTGATGACAGTGATGATGAGGATACACTTGACATCCTTGAATTTTATAAGACTTCAAGTTCATCAGTTGATACCCCAGCAGTTGAGATTCCATCTCAAACAACTGCTATCACACCCGAGGTTCACACTCACTCTCTGATCATGGGGGATGAGCATCTTAGCACTGTTCCTGATAAGGAGTCGGACGAATTAATAAAGTCTAGTGTTGAGATCCTTGTCCCAATCCCAAGAGAGTCACAGGGAACTTTGGATAATATGTGTGATATTCCTTCACCCATTGAGTGTCCTAACGATCAATTTGAGACTTTCTCAGATTACAGCGATGATTGTATATCTCATGGAGACATTGAGTATATTGAGGCACCACTGCCTCATTCTGATGTTGATCCTCTTTTTGAGGAGTTCGCTGATGAACTTGCTCACATCGATCCACTTTCCTTGGAAAGTGATGATGGTCTCCTTGATTTCCAAGCCGATCTGGGAGAAATTGAAAGTCTCCTATATCATGATCCGTCACTCACTTCTTATCCCAGCAGTCCAACAGAGAATAATATTCACTTTGTTCCCGAAACATTCGATACCAATCTCACCAATCCTCTATTTGAATTCGACTCTGAATTCACTTCGATTTCTGATAATCCACTATTTGATATTCAGAACGAGGATTGTGAGTCTATTCCGGAACACAAGTTCACTGATTCACATCTTGTGAATGATTCTCTTCATGAGGAGTTCTCCGGTGAACTCGCTCATCATGTCATGACTCCTCCGGAGTTTGATATCCCGGGGGGAGATTCTCTCAATTATGAGAACTTGCAAATTCCCACCCACCCTCCCGGGTTGTTTACGGGCTTACCTTTTGGAATCCAAACTCAGGCTACGGAGCCTCCTCTTGAGGAAGAAGATCAAATCATGCTTTTTATCATGATTTTCTTCCTTTTCTTCACCTATAAGGTGACTTCTTCCCTTCTTCACTCCTTCGGGAGTGAGGACACTATATTTGATCCCGGCATTTTCATGTATCATTATATTGAGCCGGAAACTTATCTCATCGGTGTGGAACTTTCACGTGCTTCATATGTTTGTCCAAACATTTTGAATGAAAGTCCGAGTGAGATTGCTTCTTCCACATCATGCTTCCCCATGGATAAATAAATTCGGGGTCGAGTCAAGCTAGCGACTCGGTAAACAAAAACAGTAGCAGGCATATAGGGTTTTCACCCTAAGTGTGGGGGAGTTCCCCATGCTATGATTACAGAAGTGAAAATACAAAATGGTGTTTTCCACGCTTAGCTTGTAATGTTGCCCTTTTACGTTCAACATGTCGGCATAATAGCCGGGATTTTGAATATTGAGGACAATATTCATGATAAGTGTGGGGGGGGTATTCGCTATTCTAGCGAATTTTATCACATTTTACTATATAATACCCCCGTTTTTGCCAAAAATTTCAAAATTTTCAAAAATTTTTCACTGGTGCTTCAAAATTTTTGGTAATCAGTCCGCCTTGTCTAAACGACAAAAGGGATTGGCTAGTCCAGGAGCAAACGGCTCTTGGTAAAGACATATCAAATCCGTTGACGGCTGGCAATTTGCCCAAAATTGTGTGGGTCATCAACTCCCCGAAAACAAATGAGTTGGCTAGCCCACAAGATTATGGCTTGTGGTAAAGGCCGTGGAAAATCCATAATTGGTAATCAGCTCACCAAGATGTTGACTATTCCATCAAGAGCTGGCTAGTCCAGAAGCAAACGGCTTTTGGTAAAGACTACTCAAATCCGTTGAAAGCTGGTGGTTTGCTCAAAATCACACGGTTATCAGGTGTGCCACAGTTCTTACACCTGGCTACTCCAGAAGTGATGGCTTTTGGTAAAGAGTTTTTCAAATCCATCAAGTTTTCAAAACAGTATTGCTAGGGACTAGCAATAGTTTAGTGTGGGGGATTGATGAGTGCTCAAACACTCATCATTTTTGGTCTAATATGAACTGCAAAACATACAAAAACACTCAGTAATGCATCAAAATACTGAAAATATTCCAAAATTGTGTTTTATATGTTTTAGATGCAAAATGAGCAAAAACAAATGAAAAACGCACAAAGTTTGCAAAATTGGCAGTTTCAGTCCCCCAACTTTCATAAAATTACAAATCTAGTCCCTGGATATTTAAAATATGGAAAATTATCACCAAAGGTCATTTTGAAATCATAAAATGTCATATTTAGTCCTTTGGTGAAAAATTGGAAAAGTTTTGAAAATTTACCGTTTAAGTCCCTGGAGTTTCAATAATTGGCAGATTCAGTCCCTGGTGGGATAATTTTGAAAGAAAAATCAATTTTGATCCTTGGGAATTCATAAAAACTATTTTTAATCCTTGGATAAAAGATTTTACAAAATTGCAAGTTCAGTCCCCGGATTTTGAAAATTGACATATTTAGTCCCCGGGAAATATTTGAAAAATGAAAATAGCAAAAATAGTTTTGGAAATATTGGTGATTGGTAATTTTGGTACTTATGAGAACTTTGGAAAAACACCATTTTCAGTCCCTATATTTTTCAGAATTACAAAATGGTCCTTGTTATTTGCTAAGTTACCAAATACACCCTTAATTATTTAAACCCAAAACCCTTTTTACCCAACAACCAAATCTGATCCAGTTACTAAACACCCCAAGCCCACCTAAGCCCAACATCCTACCCAGCCCACCCAACCTAAAACTAATACCCTGGCTTTGACTTCGGTCAAACAAACAACCCCGACCCACTGTTCATTACCCCTAACCTCCCACCATTACCCCCTAATCTCCAGTAACCATGTCCCCTCCTCACTCACCAACTATCACCAACCCCTCACCTACACCCATACTTTCCCCCTCCTCAATAAATGCTCCACCAAACCCCACTCAACTGCCTGAGCCCATTTTCCCGCCAAAACAACTTTGAACGGCTGAGATGAAATAAGCTAATCCAATGGCTCTAAAAGAAGTGGGAAAGTCAAGTGGAAGCTCCAGGGTTATAAAAAGAAAAGAAAAATGAGAGAAGAAGGCAGTTAGGAGTAGTATTAGTTTTAGCTTAATATAGCTTATGTAGTTTTTATTGTAATTTCAATTTTCAGTTGTCATTTTTATTTTACTTCAGTTGTAATTAACTTTATTAAGTGAAATCTTAAGAGTTTTTATTATTTATTCCAAGATCTCAGCTTACAAGTTCAAATTTGTAATTTAGAGTAAAAATGGCAAAATCTTGTTAAAATGTTAAAAAGCTATTGCTCACTGTTTGTTTAAGCCTATTATAGTCCAGTTACAAGCTATCTTAAGTGTTTGAAGCATCAAAATCAGTTTTTAGGAAGTAACTCAAAAATACTCAAAAAAAAATTCCAACAAATAAGTGATAAATAGAAATTCAGAAGAAGAATGGGATTCAAGCTTGAAGCATGTTTCAATTTGGATATATTTATGGTTTAGAACCTCTGGGAGGTATTAGGATTGTTATTGGATCCCTAAGTCTCATGTTTCTCAGCTTGGATTATTTGTAAGATCATCCTCAGTTTATTATTATTATGTTGTGATTTTTATTTATAGGTGATATTAGTTGTTAAATTCTGCTTATACAAGTTTAAATTTGCTCAGTGTATGCTTAGAATTTAGATTTATGGGTTAGTTGTTTGATTAGTTCATATAATCACAAAACCATAACAATAAGGGGGTGTTTGGTTCTAGCATTTCTGTATTGTTTCTGTTGATTATTAATGTAACATTGGGTTTCTTTAAGTTAGTTAGGTTCATTTAGGCTCAGGTTATTCATCACATGAGTTCTTAACAAGGCAAAAGTCAAAATCCCACCCCCTTGCCCATTACAGTTAACTGTGGGTCAGTGGACAACCCAAACTCACCCATTTGGTCTAAAACTTGTGTGTTAACATTACTTTGGTCTTAAATAAACATATCATAGCTTATTTTGTCCATTAGAATCCTCATAACTTCATAAAAGTCAAATAAGCAATTTTTTTTTTTCTCAAAAGTCAAAGAGCATGTTTTAAATTTTTCCCAGATTTCAAAGAATTATTGTGATTTGTGTAATGTGATTTAGGACCTAAGATTTTTACCATTTGTTCTCTACCACCTCAGCTTTAGGGTTCCATTGTTCTTACATTTTTGTGATTTTTCTTGAGGGCCCCACAAGTCACCAAAGTGACTTGCAGGGCATATAACTGCTCTGTCTCAGCAGTTCCTCACCCACACCACCACCTTGGTGGTGGTCTTCTGGCAACCATGGTGGTCCTTAGCCACCCCTACTTGGTTCTCTCAACCCTCCCCCTACCAGACTCCACATTTTGACCCATGGTTTGACCTAAATCACCCTGGGTCCCACCTAAGTTAGCTCACCAAGTCTGTCCCACTTTTCAGTTGCAAAACAAGTTTCAAGTGCTTAATTTTAGCTTTTTGGCTTATTCATTGATCCATTTGTGCTTTTTCCAGCTAAAACAAGTTTTAATAAGTTATTTGTATCAGTTTTGACTATTGTGGGTCCCACTCAAAGCCATTTTAGCTTATTTCCAAATTTGGTCAACCAAAGTCAACTGTCACACCTTATTTGCTTATTCTGGCTTATTTTAAGTTTTCAAAAAGTTTGTTTTTATAAAAGTTTGTTGTTTTTAAGTATTTAATAGATTTGTAAAAGAAAAATCAAGAAAAACAAATTTAAAATTAAGTGATAGTTTCTATTTAATTTTAATTTTCATTTTTATATTTTTATTAAGTACTTAGCTTTTTTATATTTTTATTAAATTCCTCATATATTAAAGTATTTATAATAAATTTTTCAGATTTTTATTTTGTCATTTAGTATTTATTAGAGTTAATTTTAGTTTTATTAATTATTAATTAATATTAAGTTTAAAATATCATAATTAGTTTTTATTAAGTAAAATCAAGTTTTTATATTTTTTATAGCTTTTATATGTTATAAAGTAATTTTAGAAATTTTCTTAGAATTTTTACTGTTCATTTAGTAATTTTCTTAATTTAAAATAGTTTAATTAGTAATTAGTAATTAATTAGTAATTAATTAATAGAAAATTCACAAAAAGACAAAAATATTTATTTTTAATTTTTATACTTTCTTCAAGTTCTTTTTAAGGTTTAGAAAATATTTTTGTAAATTCTTAGTTTATTTTGTAACCTTTATTAATTTTAGTTTATTTTAAATTAGATTTAAAATAGTTTTAAGTAATTAAATAGAATTTAAATATTAGAATAATCATTTTAATAACTTTATTTTCATTTTAAATTTTCTTTTATCTTTTAATTTGTAAAAAGTTCATTTTCACCCCTTGTGTGTTTTCAGATTTTCGTTTTCACTTTTACTTTTGTACGTTTACGTTTTATTTAAACGTTACGTACGCGTTTTAAGTTTTAAACGTTTCTGGTTTTTCCCACTTTCTTG
The DNA here is from genome assembly GCA_030686995.1 of Artemisia argyi. Taxonomy (NCBI): domain Eukaryota; kingdom Viridiplantae; phylum Streptophyta; class Magnoliopsida; order Asterales; family Asteraceae; genus Artemisia; species Artemisia argyi. Next base: position 111,346,181 of record CM060682.1, on the reverse strand, counting down.
TCTTATTCAAATAGCTTGTTTAAGCTATTTTCTTCGTATATTCCTTAGCTTAATCACACACAAACCCCTTTTCATCCAGATTCACTCGATCAAATAACCGTTTTGTTTACAATTCACACCTCGTCGGGACTTAAACGACCCGGGAAAACACTGTATTCCTCGGAGCATTGATTCTAGGCTGTCTGACTTTGTTGACCATTCCTTGGTCAATTTAAGTTAGGTGGTTCGGGCTCAATCAGAAAGCAGATTCAAAAAACCTTCTACAAACGTCCAACCAACAACAATCTTCGAATCACTTCTGCACCAACTGCAATCAACAAAAAACAAGATCTTCCACCAACATGTGAAGCTATAAGACAAGGTGTTCAGAAGAATGAAAAGAATGATGGTGGTCAAGACAATCAAGATCCAAAATGTTTTGGTTGTGGTCAATAGGGTCATTTTGCTAAGAATTGTCCAAATGGGAAAGTGCATAACAAAGCTTACTACAGACAGAAGATGTTGTTAGCTGACATTGAGGAAAAGGGTAAGATATTGACTGCGGATGAGAATGACTTTATGATGGATACTGATGATAAAGGTGAGCTATTGGAATCAAATATGGTGTACATGGCGTCTTTGGAGAAAGTGGATGTTTTCGAAGCTTAAGAAGAGGATGCTACTCCAAGCTATGACACAAATGTTGAAGATGATGATACTACTGTCGACAAGGTACACACATCAGATGCTTGTGATTATGATGGTCTTGATGAATTAATACATGGTCATCCTTGTACAATTAGTAAGTCAATTGCCATTACCACACGTAGTGAAACATCTACAAGTGATAATACTCAGTTACATACTAATAGTACCGAGAGTGACCATGCATCAATGAGTCAAGAACATGTTGATATGCTCCAAAATTATGCCACTATTCAAACTCAGATTCAAAATTATGCTAACTTGATAAAACTTGGAAAAGACAAAAGTGCTTCTTTAGAAAATAAAATCAAGGGCATGTTATATGAAGAGAAGTCTGAGAGACCATTAGTGCTTAAAAGGCAAATTCAAGATTTACAAAATGAAAATTTTCACTTCAAGAGAAATATTTCAAAGTTTGAAAAAACCAAAAAGAATCTTAAAACTGAAGTTTCAACTCTTAAAGGAGAAAAAGCTAATTATATTAAATGATTAACTAAAGCTGAAACCAAACTTCGCACTGATTATCAGACTACCCAGACTATGTACATGTTACTTCCCAAACCTGATCCCTTGATGGATCTAAAACAGGGACTTGGTTACACACAACCGTCGTATCTTGATATTGTCAAACGTCAAACACCAAGTTTGTATAATGCTGATTACATGAGACGTGATACCTTCAAAGACTACCTGTTTGTTCCTAATGATATCTCTCAAGAGGAAATCCAAAAACATTTGAAAGTTAAACAAAAGAAAATCAATTTCTCTTACTTTAGTGTTGATTATGGTTTGATTAATAAAGAAAATGCTCTTTCAAAAAAAACCTACAAATATGAAAAATCATGTGGAGCAGGTAACTGACAAACCATATGATTCAAGCAAATATGCGAGTTTAGCTAAGAAAACCTTTTGTCATCGCAATAATCAAATAAATGGATCGCTAAGTATTATTCGCAAAAAGCAAGAATTTCAAACTGACGAACTTTTGAGATCCAATTCTTACGAAGTGGATGTCCTAAAGGAAGTCAAGAAACAGATAAAATTATTTATCAAGCCTCCAGTGAATAGTATTCGCGAAAAATTTAAAATCTCTGAAGATGCACTGATGTCTGAAATGCAAATTGATTTTAAATATATCACATTTCTTGAAGATGAATTTAACTTTTTGAGCTTAAACTCTGACATTCAGAAGGAATATTTTCTAAATCAATTTGAATCAATCAAACCACAATTAGTGTCAAAAGAGGAGAAAATTGAGAATTTGGAAAATCAACAAACATCTTTAGAACTGGAAAACCTTCTACTCAAAGAGAGTCTAAAAGAGTGTTTGCAAAAGAATGCTGAGTTGAACGAGGAATTATCTTGTCGTACTTCCAGATTTGAAAACTCTTGTGCTAAACTTGAAAAACAATCCTTAATGTTTGAAAAAAACTAGCAGCGTAAACTTGATGAAACCAAATACGACAAGATGTCCTACGGAAATTCTTGAGTATAATCCTAAAAGAGAATGAAGAGCTCAAATCTAAAGTGCCTGATTTGATGAAAAACAAGAATGATGAGTTTGTTGCTTCACGCCAGTTGGGAAATCAAAATTTTTCATATTTGTCAAACCAACCAACACCTTTGGCAAAATTAAATCATAAAACTCATATTCTTGAGCCAAAACAAAAAGAGGTTTTATCTAATCCTAATGTAATTGCTCCTGGTATGCTTAAGATTGGATCTAAGTCTTCAAGAGAACCATATGGGACTAACAACTTGATGCATAATAAAGAACTAGAAATAGCTAGGAAGCAAGCACTGCTTAGTAAAGATATACCTCTAGATGCACTGTTGTGTTCCTTGAATCCTCCCCTATAGAGAATAAACCTAAAGGGTCAAGGAAATTCAAGAGTAAGAATCGTAAGAAACAAAAACTAGCTACATTTGATCCAACTTCAAAGTCTACAATGCGGATTTGCTTTTTGATCTAGGTTTAGACACTACTTGTAGTAGCGAGAGACCACCTAAGAATTATGCTTTGAAGAATAGAGCCTCTCAGCCTCAAGTTCTAGAAAAACCTAGATATTTTAATGCTTTCAATAAAAAAGCTCTAAGCGAATGGATGACTGTAATGAACTTAATGTGCATGCATATGTTGCTTCTAATAGCAAGAATGGTTGTTATGATTTTGTTACTTATAATTCTGTCTTTCTTAAACATGTCCATGCTTCTTTAAATTGTGATAAAATGAATGCCAATACCACTAGGACTGATACTTCAAATGTAGGAAACATTAAGCAAAAAGAAAAATGAGCACGGATTCTGATATAGTCATTTTAGTATAGTGTTGTTTTTCCAAAGAAATACTTAGGAAAGTATTTCCCCGGGTCGTGTCCCAACGAAGGTGTGAATGGAATTCTCAATTCCCGATTTGTGAAACGTGTCGTGAAAGTGGTAAAAAGTGATTTTGATGAGATTATACTAAGGAATAAGAAAAGGAAGCACAAATAATCACTTAGGCACGTATTTCAAATAAGGAAACTAAAAACGTAACGTAAATCGAAAACGTAAGCTTAAACGTAAAATAAACGTTAATGTACGAAATAAAACGCGAATTTTAAGCTACACTACTCCTACGGACTTGAAAATAATTTTGAAAAGTTAAAAATGATAAAATAAAATTTTAAGAAAAAGAAAAATATTTTTTTGACTTTTTATTTATTTTTTATGAATTAAAAACTAATTAATCTAATTAAAAATTAAAAAGAAAATGCAAATAAAGTTAGAAAAATGAAAAATAAATTTTGAAAATTATAAAATAACTAAAAAGTAATTTTAAAACTAAAAACTAATTTTTTTTTTGGCTTTTTGTGTAATTTTTGGGAATTAAAAACTATTAAATCTAATAAAAAATTCAAATTAAATTCAAAATAAATGGGAAAAATGCAAAATAAATTTCTAAAAATCTAAAATAAATGAAAATAATTTCTAAAATATTTTTGGATTTTTCTAGGCTTTTTCTGATTTTTTTTGGATTTTTTAGTAATTAAAATGTATTAAAAATTGATTAAAAATGAAAATAAAATAAGAAAAATATCAAAGGAACATATAAAAATTTGAAAAAATTACAGAAAATCTAAAATATTAAAATAAGCTTGAGAAAAAATTTTGAAAGTAAAATAAGCCAGAAAACTGTTGATTAGCTCAAAACTGCTTAAAATGAAGTGCTTATTGATAAGCACTTTGATCAAAGTTGACCAAATCTTTACCAAATGGTTTTCAGACTTAAATAAGCTCAGATAAACAGATTTAAGATCAAAAGATACTCAGAAACACATAATAAGGCCAAACAGGTAGCAATAAGCACAGGTGAAAAGCAAATAAGCAAAACAGATTAAGCAGAAGTTCAAAATGAATAGAAACAGCAACTACAAGTGTATATGAACTTAAATGGACAACCAAACTCAGATACTAAGACAGGGAGCAAGATTGCAGCCTAATAAGTGAAACAGAAACTTAGCTTATGTTCCTTACTTGCAGCTTAAATTAAAGACACTAAATGAGCTTATAAGTGAAATCTAATGGGGGCAATAGTTACACAGACCTACTGAGTACCTAGAAAACCTAATATCATTAAATCTAACACCTAGATGATCCTCTGAATTAACCCTAGAATAAGCTACTGTAGCAACTGTATTAATGAAGAACAGAGTTGGGACAGATTTGGTGGATCAAATTTACCTAGTAATTGTTGTTGGATATGCTCAGAAATGATTAAGTGTAAAATTTGCTAGGTAAACTAACCTCAGAAACAAATTCAAGCCCTAATCTAAACCTAATGATGCTCTAAATATCCCTAAGAACAGGTCCTGTTTGAGCAGCTATTAACTATCGGTTGACTATTTTAACGCACTGAAGGTTTGACTAAAATTAGTTTCTACTGATTAGTTATGAATCTACTTGTAATATTGAGTTGCTATTATGCTTGATTAACCTACATGAATCCTAAATCTAAAAGATTACTAAACCTCAGATTCACACATCACACAGATTTAAGTGATCAAGAGATTTTTGACTTTTAATGTTTAACTGACTGATTTTTTTACTTAGATGACTAATATTACCTTAGATCCAACTACTAATGCAGCAGCCTAACCAATTAAACCACAAGGACAACTAAGAACCAACAGATCCAAAAACCCCTGAAAGAAGCTGTGACGGAAGCAACTAATGGTAATCCAAAATAGTGAGATAAAACCTAAACTACCAAGTCCACTTGATACATGAGCAAATGAACTGAGTAAAAACCAGAAACTCAAATCTCAACCCACAAAGTCCACAGCAACACACATAAGCAGTCAATAATAATCAATTATATGAGCAATTATGAAACAGTTAAATGAAATCTACTAGAATAAGATGAAAGCTACTATAAAACTATGTTAAAACTAAAATTAACCAATAGAATAGTAAAAACTAATCAAACTCAGATCTAAATATGATAAACTAAGTAAGCAGATTAGGACTATGAAAATGATGAAACAGAACTTACAAACTCTCTCCTCAGCATGAACAGAGGAGATCTCCTACACAGCCTATCTTTAGATAGGCTTTAATAAGCTCTTCTTACTTCTAAATCACCTCAGCTTAATGGATTAAGCTAAGTTTGACTTACTTTGACCAGGAAACAATTACAAACTTTAAGCAGGAACTCAATCACAATTTCACTAAAAACTAAAATGAAGCTTGAGTAAGCTTCTGAAAACAGGAAATGAAAACTAGGAAAAGTATTTAGAAGCAGGAAATTGATTGAAAATGGAACTGACAATTAAATGAAAACTTGACTTTTATTAAAACCTTCAATTGAGTACAAAGTTTAATAGCAGAAAAACTAAATAGGTAAAAATGATTACAATAAACTAAACTATGCTATCCTACTCCTACTCCTACCATCTAACAGTCTTCAAATGAAGAGAGGAGGGTCTTTATATAGCCTGAGAGATGAGGTGAGGTCTTGTGAAGGTTCTAGTCTGCCAGGTCATCTATCCGTGTGCCTTTGTGTTTGTTTGAGTCCCTCCACAGCCGTTTGATCACCCTTGCTCACCAATCATTTAATCATAGCCCTTGGATTAATTTCATGACATGATGTATCCTGCGTGACTTTCCTGATTGGACCACGTGTCAGACATTCCCTGACTCTTCTGACTCATTCTTGAGGCACCAATTATTTGGGTAATAATTATATTATTGGGGTAATTTTAGAGGAGGGGGATTAGGGTTCTATGAATAGTAAAAATTTTCTGGGTAAATACTTTTGGGGGGGCGGGAATTGTAATGGGTTTTTTTTTTATTAGTTATGTTGACTGTTTTACTTGACCATGTATGGCGGGGTGTTGGGTCGGGTAAAATGGGAAGTGGGTGTGGGCTAGTTAATTTGGGCTTGTGGATTGTTTGGTATTAACCATGGGCTGGATAGTTGTAAGGTTTTTTAAGGATTAGGATTTATAAAAGTACATGGACCACTTTTGTATAATTTGAAAACTTTAGGGACCAAAGCTGTTATTTATCAAAAATATTCTCCAAGGGCCATATTTGTAATTCTATGATTCATGGAGGACCAAAGTTGACTTTTTCTTCAAAAATTTGTTTCAGGGACCTCTTTTGTCAATTTCTGAAAGTACAGGGACTGATGTTGCCATTTCTTCAAAACTTATACTAGGGACTAATTATGCAACATTCTGAATCTCTGAGGACTTCTAATGACATTTTGAGTTTTCTTTTATCATTTTGCTTCCCCGGCTCCGGCTTTTGACCTTTTTCCTATCTCGTGCTCGTTTTTGTCGGTTTTGGCTTTGTTTTTGTTCATTTTTCACATATCCGTACCTGCACATACACAAATACAAAAACACACATTCTCTTGGCATATTTGGTTAGTATTTTGTGTATTTGGTTTGATTTAAGGCTAAAAAGGATGTGTGAAAAAGCACACATCAGATTCCAACGGGTAGAATGTCTGAACAATGCAATCCCTAGAACTTGTCTTAAGTGGATTCCCATTGGAAGAGTGTTCAAACAAATAGGCTATAAGCGGTTACCAGTTAAGAAGAAATCTGAACCTAGCATTAATAAAACTGGGAAATTTAATCCACTAGGTTTGCATTCTATTTTGTCTAACTGTGAGGAACCACTCTATCAGTGAGTTCCCAATCTTCTGTTTTTTGCTTTGATGTGCAGTTTCTCCAAGTGTGCCTCTGGTACCTCGATTCGGGGTGCACCCGGTACATGACCAGGAACAAGGCACTGCTCAAGAACTTCGTAGCCAAATTCTTGGGTATAGTGCGTTTTGGGAATGATCACATAGCTAAAATCACCGGCTATGGAGATCTCATTTATAATAAGGTTATAATTCAAAGAGTCTACTTTGTCGAAGGACTTGGACACAACTTGTTTAGTATTTTTCAATTCTGTGATAGCGGTTTAGAGGTGGCTTTCAGACAGCACACGTGTATTGTTCGTACTCTTGATGGCGTTGATATCCTCAAAGGCTCCAGGGATTCGAATCTATAACAAATTGCACTTAACGAAATAACACCACTAAAACCTACAACATTACAAAACTGGCTATGGCATCGTCGATTCTCTCATTTGAACTTCAAAACACTTAACAACCTTGCCAAAAATAATTTAGTCAGGGGATTACCAAAACTATCCTTCAAGAAGGATCATCTTTGTTCCGCATGTGAATTGGGTAAGATTACATGTAAAACACTCAAATCCAAGCCTGAAATGAGCACCGTTGCTCCATTGCATCTATTACATATGGAATTGTGTGGTCCAATGCTTGTTGTCAGCAGAAATGGAAAGAAATATATTTTGGTTATAGTGGATGACTTCTCAAGATTTACTTGGGTTCTTTTTCTGGCTTCAAAACCCGAAACATCGAATGATATTATCAAGTTTATCAAAAGAGTTCAAGTAGGTTTACAAGCTCAGGTCCAGTATGTTAGAACTTAGAAAAGATAATGAAACAGAGTTCACGAATCAGATTCTTCAGAATTTCTTTGATTCAATCAGCATTACTCATTAAAGATGAGTAGCTTATACTCCAGAGCAAAATGGTGTAGTTGAAAGACGAAACCATACGTTAGTAGAAGCTGCGAGAAAATATGTTATCTTATGCCAAACTCCCTCTCAACTTATGGACTGAAGCTGTATCAACCGCTTGCTTCACACAAAACCGATCTCTCATCAATAAAAGATTCAACAAGACCCATATCACATCATTCACAAAAGAAAACCCAATGTAAAATACTTACGCACTTTTGGTTGAAAATGTTGTTAATACAAATAATGTCAAAAACGTTATTAACATTATTCGGTCTTCTCGTGTTTTGATAATCAAAAAATATAAAGACATGTTATGTAAAGTTACGGTTTATAAGTTTTTAATCGAGGAAACTCGTTACTTCTACGTAGCTGCTTCAACATCACTTCAGGTATGAACAAACTTATACCGTCATTAGTTAAGTGATCAAAGAATTTCATTTTCACCTAAACTTACATTTTTAAGTTTGACAAAACATTTTCACAAAAGTATTTTTGTGTTTTTAAAAGAAATGTTTTATTAAAGAAAATAAAATTCAAATTCAAACTTTATAACAGCTAGTTTTCCCCCCAAATCAGTTCAGCCTGAACCATATAAGTTTTCACCACGTCAGGACAAAAAAGGGAGTGTTTTGTCGCGGCGGTCCCTTAGTGATAAAGGACCGTCTGGCATTTACAGGACCGTCCCTCTCCCTCCTGTCGCCTATAAATACTAAACTATTATACTTCAGAAAACAGACTTTCACACACACAAAACTTTCTGGTATTTGTTCATTTTATTCTTTGATCACTATAACATGTCAGTATATGTTTATAAGTGATTTCCTCTTTCGTCAAGTGCAAGAGAAGAACTCTCGACAACTATGAAGATTCGAGATGTTATAGGTGTCCACACACAAACGTAACAAGTGTTACGTGATAGGATATCATTGTTTACCGACTTGTGTGTGAGTCGAGGATGGGGATATTTGTGTAAACTTGGATGGTGATGTAGTTCCAAGTATTATATTTGTGTGAGCTTGGATGGTGATGTAGATCCAAGAAGTCTTGTAACTAGATTAGTTCATGTATTTGTTGTGAGGAGAGTAATGTCCAAAAGTGTAGGTTAGGACTTGTTGAGTCATTATGAGACTTGGATCGGGTGAGATCAAGTGTGTCAAGTGTGTGAAGACTTGATTCGGGTGAAGAATCAAGTGAGTCGTGTGTGTGAAGGTTTGGTTCCGGTGAAGAACCAAGTATGTCAAATAAGTGAAGACTTAGATCGGATGAAGATTCAAGATGGACAAGAGTGCTTGTTCGTGTGGCCGCGTGGGCCTTGGATTAGATTGGTTCTAGCTATGATTAGAACTCGACATTATGCTTAGTGTCATTAAGCCTTGTGTAAGCATGTGTACGGATTGCTCCGCCTGAAGGAGTATGTTGATATAGTGATTGATAACTCTCGAGTGTGGTACTCGGGGAGTGGAGTAGGATGGAGAGTGAGCTTCGTGTTGAACCACTATAAATTGCCGTGTCTCTTGGTTGTGTTCTTTCTTTACTCTTTACTTTACTTATCTATTTGTGTATGCTAGTAACTAAATTGATATCACATAACTAGTAGAATTCAACAAGTTTGTAAATGAAAAATAACCGGACCTAAAATGGCGAAACGCTTTAGAAAATTAATATGAAGCGGTGAAACTATTCAACCCCCTTACTAGTTTCTACAATTGGTATCAGAACTTCGTTTATCAAGATATTTAAAGTATACTGTACTTTAAAACTTGAATCGATCTATGGAATCGAAATGATATCTAGAAGGGCGTTATTTGAATGAGCCACCATTTTTTGAAAATGAAAATTTTGTCATTTGGAAAAATGAATTTGAAAGTTATGTGAAATCAATAGATCATAATCTTTGGCATGTCATTTCAATTGATGATTTATAATCTATAAATAAAGTTTTGCTAATAAGCTTTTCATAAGAAACTTTTGTGAAATATTTGAAGCAAAAACATTGATTTATGAATCTTTGTCAAAAATTGAGCTTGATAAAACAATTTTATGTCAAATGGCAAATGGAATTTGGTAAAATGGTTTAAACATACATCAAGGAAATGTTCAAGCCAAAGATGATGAAAATGTTATATTAGAAAAATACTTAGTTTAAGTGGAATCATATACTACTAGTTTGAATGTCTTCATTGTAGGTAATGTTTCCGACAAGAATTTCTATAGCAACCTAGTTGGTGTATCAATCTACTTGCCTTGATGTAATGACTATTAAGAAGACAATGTGTCGTTTAATGTGCAATGTGGATAGCTAGATAAGAAGACAATGCACGCCTTTAGTATGTAGACAACCAAATAGTTATCTCACCAAGCAGATCGCATAACTTATCATATGGACAAATTTCCAAGTGAGAATCATCTAGTTTTGCATCACCAACAACACAAGTTTTGGTTATGTGCTAATAAGGATAGCTAAAGGACAAGGTAAGTCTTCTTACTAATCTTGACTAATATGTTTGTTATTTGATTGCTTGCTATATGTTCATGTAACTACATGATTAGAGATTACTTGCTTATATGCTTGATGATGTTTGTATGCCAATATGTGCTAAATGCTTTGTGTTGTTTAGACGCTTTGTCTAAATGCTTATCCTTCTTTGGATTTAAGCAAATTATTTGGAAAAAAAATGGTCTTACCACAACCATTATTTATAGCAAATTTGGCGTCAATCAATCACTATAGACGATGCACACTTGCTTTACTCTTTGTTTGCTCTCTAGTTCTCATCTATGACATTTCTTGAAACTTACTTGATTGACTTCTAGCTTCCTCGATGCAAATCTCAACCCTAAATCTCATTCTCTCTTTTCTTCTGTTTCGACTCAAAATCCACTCCTTCATTCTTCTTATGTCTCGACCCCACTCATTACCCATTCCTTAGCCTACTCGTGCGTATTGAATCATTTTCGTGTCTTAAAATTCAAAGTGTTATGTTTTAAAACCATCTAAAACCAAAGAATTTTCATTAAGACCAAAACACCAAAAACCGTCCCAAAACCACTTGCTACTGGCGACGGTCCCCAAATGATCGGCGGTCCCTAATTGATAAGGGACCGTCTGTGACTTTATAAGCAAAACACGTTTCCCATTCTATAAATACCAATAAAACATATCAACACTTAGTTTGACTGCTGTGTTGCTGAGAAACATGATTAAGTCTTCACCCATTACACTAAGATTTTAATCCAAGGTTTCAAGCGCATAATCACAAACTACTCCTACATATTTGTCATCAATTGTAAGTCAAACTCATCCAATTCCTCCTTTAAGATAAATAATTATAATTTATTATAAAATTGAAATTGGGGATCTTAAACAAGTTTTTAAAATTAAGAACAATGTGATAATCGAGACAAATTCTAAGAAAGATAAAACCCTAACAATAATCTTGTGATTCTTTCTTTCATAGGAAACAAAATGTCACACATATATGATTTTGATAATCTCAACACCGACTCTTATACTCCTAGAATTTCTCTTGAACCAACCACTCCGGGAAGTCATATTCGTCCTTATGTGAATGTTGAGACTTGTCGCTTTCATGAGGGACGAATTGTTGATCCCTGCTTAGCCTATCACATAGACATTAATACCACCTTTCGTGCTATAGGATTTGATTGCTTGCTTCACATCAATGAGAAAATTTGTCCCCGATTTGTGTTAGAATTCTTTTAACAAGTTGAACTCGTACGTAACGAGGATCAATCTTTGTCACTTTGGTTTTGGATTAGAAACTTCAAATTTGTCCTTACTCTTGACCAATTTGCTCAAATCCTTCGTATTCCCAATCATGGGCAGTGTGCCTACTCTGAAGATTGGTGTCTCGAATCACTTTTTAACTATAGGGAAAAAATAGTCCCTATTGCTCCTACATACCTCGCCCTTGTAAAATTACCAAACTTCTTCGCACTAATAGGAACTTCCCTTACCTTGATCAAACAAAAATTCATATGATAGAGGTTCGTGATGAACTGATTCCTTGGGCTATCATCCTAAAATAGAACACTCTTGGTCTAAAAGGGATTCTGAGCAACTTCCGGTGTGCTGTGCTCACATGATGTACTGTCTCCACAGCCAACAACCATATAATTTTTCCTATCACTTCGCTAAGCGAATTGTACATCTCAAGGGGAATCAAACCAAATTGATACCCTATGGGATGTTCCTTACTCGTCTCTATCACTACATGATGAACTTTCATCCCTATCTCCGTAGTCCTCAATACTCTCTCTTTGATCCTGTCATGGAACCTATCAATGATCTCCATATCTCCTCTATTTTTATCTCCTCAGCATCTGTTGACTATGATATCTATGATGATCCCACACTCGAGATTGAGGAACAAGCTAGAGTCAAGAAAGTCATGCAACAAGAACCTGTCAGAAAAACCGTTGACAAGGATGTACCATGATTACCTATTATGAAGCACTTAATTGCTATGTTACCTATGTACTCGTATCATTAGGATTCGTTAACTATTGATTGCTGTTACTCATGAATGCTTGTTTAAACCTGCTTTTAATTTGCATGATTGTGTAGCACTATTCTCTTACAATTCAGTTCTGCTATTATTCTGAATGAGTGTTGTTATATATAGGTTGCAGAAATGAGAAACTGGGCAAAATTCTGCGAACCCACTGCCGGCGGTCCCTTATTGATCCGGCGGTCCTCCAGTGATAAGGGATTGTCGGGGGTTTAAAGGACCGTCCTTGTGGGATCACGGATTTTTGCACTATTTTCTTCATTCCTGCAATCCTAAACCTATTGCATGATTATCACCACCTTACCTTGTTTAGATAAACATTTTTAAGTGCTTAAAAATTCCTAATGCATGCTTTGCCCAAACAATGACCATGCTTGCTTATTTATACCTTCCTCATCACCCTCAACCTCATCTCAATCATCTTTCAATTAAACTTCATCACCTACAATGGCCTCATCTTCTACTTCCTTACCAACAACAAACAAAGAACCCACAACACAACCATTAACCAAAAGGCCTAAGCTCAAAATCATTCGACCTCAAACCAATTTCATTGACCTTACACTCTATGACACCACTCCATCTCCTAAGTCACCACCATCATCACCTCAAGCACCAAGTGCACCACTCAAAACACCATCCACAAATGGAACATATCACTCTTCATCTAAGACATCCTCTACCTCAAAGACAACCACATCACCTTTCTCATCATTTGTCAAAAACTTGTCACCCTTGCTCACTCAATCTAGCTCGAGTGCTTTCACTCCATTTGTGAGCAATCAACCATCATCTCCATCTCACTCTATCTCATCACCAAGAAACCAACATCCTCCTCCAATAAACTTATCAACTCACACTACCACTTCACCTAATGGGCCATTGGAAAACAATCCTTAAACTCCACCTTCTTCTCCAACCCTTGGTAATCATTTACCTTACTACTTTGTTAACAACCACACTGTAGGGTGTGCTTGTTGTTACCACAATTTTCATCTCATCTCCACTCTTCGAGATGAACTACACATCATGTTTGGTCACATTGAGTTTCTTCTTACTCAACAAAATGTGCAACCAACTCCTCTTGCTTCCATGCCACCATCGGCACCACCTTCTGCTCCATCTTCATCCTCACCATCATCAACTCCACCCTCCGACTAGATATTCTCAAAAATCTAGTCATGAATAATCAAGTAGAAGTTGTGCTTTGGACCAAACATGCAATGGGAGTTAACTTGTTGTAGTAGTCAATGATTAGTGTTGTTGTTTCTATGATGTGGTTGTTATGAAATTTCTTTATGGTAGTCATTGTATGCCTCCTTTGGATGAAATGTATGAATGATTATGTTTTAGATATGATAATGTGTTGTGATATTAGTCATTGTTAAACATGAAAATGGACTGATAATATCTAACCTCAAAAGTGGGAAGTTACTTAAATCACAACATACCAGCCAACTTGGAAGCCTACTACCGGCGGTCCTTTAAATGGACTGACGGTCCCCAAATCAATAAGGGACCGTCCCCCTATTTAAGGGACCGTCCCCAGTGGTGATCATAATTAGATTATATTCTATGTTCCTTCACTACATAATTGATCTCACATCCATATCATCTCTATATGTGTATATGCATGCATGTGCTTTGTTCTAACTCTGTTTTGTAGCACATCACCATAGCTCGATTCCCCGGTGCCTCATTAAGGGGGAGCACTTAGCCAGGGGGAGCTTGTAATTTGTTGATCTCTCCAACGATTTTCTTTCAAGGGTGCTCGTATCTTCTCTCCTCAACAACCACGACACACCTTTTTGATTCTACAAAAAGAGGGGAGAAGTAACGGGAAAGCTCATTAAAAATTTATCAATGCATAATTTTACCTAAAATGAGTTTATATTTTGTAATCATCAAAAAGGGGGAGATTGCTAATACAAATAATGTCAAAACCGTTATTCGCATTATTCGGTCTTCTCGTGTTTTGATAATCTCAAAATATAAAGACATGTTACGTAAAGTTACGGTTTATAAGTTTTTAATCGAGGAAACTCGTTACTTCTACGTAGCTGCTTCAACATCACTTCAGGTATGAACAAACTTTATACCGTCATTAGTTAAGTGACCAAAGAATTTCATTTTCACCTAAACTTACATTTTTAAGTTTGACAAAATATTTTCACAAATGTATTTTTGTGTTTTTAAAAGAAATGTTTTATTAAAGAAAATAAAATTCAAATTCAAACTTTATAAGAGCTAGTTTTCTCCCCAAATCAGTTTAGCCTGAACCAGATAAGTTTTCACCACGTTAGGACAAAAAAGGAGCGTTTTGTCGTGGCGGTCCCTTAAATAGGCTGACAGTCCCTTAGTGATAAAGGACTGTCTGGCATTTACAGGACCGACCCTCTCCCTCCTGTAGCCTGTAAATACTGAACTGTTACACTTCAGAAAACAGACTTTCACACACACAAAACTTTCTGGTCTTTGTTCATTTTATTCTTTGATCAGTATAACATGTCGGTATATGTTTATAAGTGATTTCCTCTTCGGTCAATTGCAAGAGAAGAACTCTCGACAACTATGAAGATTCGAGATGTTATAGGTGTCCACACACAAATGTAACAAGTGTTACGTGATAGGATATCATTGTTTACCGACTTGTGTGTGAGTCGAGGATGGGGATATTTGTGTAAACTTGGATGGTGATGTAGTTCCAAGTATTATATTTGTGTGAGCTTAGATGGTGATGTAGATCCAAGAAGTCTTGTAACTAGATTAGTTCATGTATTTTTTGTGAGGAGAGTGATGTCCTAAAGTGTAGGTTAGGACTTGTTGAGTCATTATGTAAAGACTTGGGTCGGGTGATGATCAAGTGTGTCAAGTGTGTGAAGGCTTGATTCGGGTGAAGAATCAAGTGAGTCGTGTGTGTGAAGGCTTAGTTCGGGTGAAGAACCAAGTATGTCAAATAAGTGAAGACTTGGATCGGGTGAAGATTCAAGATGGACAAGAGTGCTTGTTCGTGTGGCCACGTGGGCCTTGGAATAGATTGGTTCTAGCTATGATTATAACTCAACATTATGCTTAGTGGCGTTAAGCCTTGTGTAATCATGTGTACGGATTGCTCCGCCTGAAGGAGTGTGTTGATATAGAAATAGATAACTCTCGAGTGTGGTATTCGTGGAGTGGAGTAGGACGGAGAGTGAGCTTCGTGCCGAACCACTATAAATCGCCGTGTCTCTTGGTTGTTTTCTTTCTTTACTCTTTACTTTACTTATTTATTTGTGTATGCTAATAACTAAAGTGATATCACATTACTAGTAGAATTCAACAAGTTTGTAAATGAAAAATAACCGGACCTAAAACGGCGAAACGCTTTAGAAAATTAATAAGATGCGGTTAAACTATTCAACCCCCCCTTCTAGTTTCTACAAATGCTACAATCTCAATGATCGTGATTACCTTGACAAACTCAAAGACAAGGGGGACGTTGGAATTTTCATTGGGTATTCTACACAATCAAGTGCATTTCGTATCTACAATCGGAGAACAAAGTTGATACAAGAGACAATCCATGTTCATTTCAACAAAGTAGAAGATATGGCTTTTGATCATGCACGATCAGAACCCGCGCAAAAGACTATGACTTCTGAACAACTAAGTTCCAGACTCGCACCAATACCTACATCATCAACACCAAAACGTAATTTGACACAAAAGGAAGCGTTGGATGGACTGTTTGAGAATTTCTATGATGAATCATCTGGAGGAAACAAGATGAAGGTGTCTACATTATCCGCTGCAACTCCGATTATCGAAGTAAATCAAGAAGAAGACGTACCATCACCAGTATCTGGTACATCAACAACTACTTATGAAGCTGTTGATCCTGTACTAAATATACCTCCAATTATCACGATTCAACAAGAACATTTACCAAACAACACTACTCCAACCTCCACCTTACATGTTGATGATCCAATAATTACCAATACATCATCTGAAGAAGAACCATTCATAAATCTTTTGCAACTCCTGAACATGAGGTTGGTGAATCCTCTGAGGTGCAACATAATGACTCTTCAGATATGCAACCACTTTACCAACCACATCTGTACAGAAGAAGATGGACTCACGATCACCCCTTATAACAAATTATTGGAAATCCTTCAAAATCAGTTCAAACAAGAAGTTCTTCTACAGAATTCTGTCAGTACAATTCTTTCCTAAGTAGAATGAACCAGCCAACGTTAAAGCTGCATTAGCAGATCCTGAATGGATTGTTGTTATGCAAGAAGAAATTAACCAATTTACAAGACATGGCATTTGAACTAATACTCACTTTAAAATGGATTCTAAAAAGAAGCTTGATGAAGATGGTGATGTACTTCGAAACAAAGCTCGTCTTGTGGCTCAAGGTTACAATCATGAAGAAGGGATTGACTTTGATGAATCATTTGCACCAGTTTCCAGGATCGAAGCAATATGTTTATTCTTGGCTTATGCAGCTCATAAATCCTTCACCGTATACTAAATGGATGTGAAAACCGCCTTTTTGTATGGGGAGTTGGAAGAAGAGGTGTATGTAAGTCAACCTGAAGGATTCGTTGATCTAGATCACCCCGACGATGTTTACATTCTTGACAAAGCAGTTTATGGACTCAAGCAAGCACCTCGGGCATTGTACAAAGTGTTATTAGAATATCTGCTTAAACACAAGTTTGTTAAAGGTTCAATTGATCCAACTCTATTTATTAAGAGGAAAGGTGATGACATCATGCTAATCCAAATTTACATCGATGATATCATTTTTGGATCAACGAATCCTAAGTATTGCAAAAAAATTTAAAATATCATGCAACAGAAATTTGAGATGAGCATGATGGGTGAGCTAATATTCTTTCTGGGTCTACAAATCAAATAAACTCCTCGTGGTATCTTTATACATCAAAACAAATACACGATGGAAATTTTAAAAAAGTTTGGAATGGATAAATCTGACTCCATGAGTACACCTATGTTTCATAGACGTAAACTAGATGAAGATAGAAATGGTAAACTGGTAGATACTACTAAATACTGTAGTATGATTGGTTCACTAATGTATCTTACAGCTAGTCAGCCTAATACTTAATTTGTTGTTTGCATGTGTGCCCTTTACCAATCTTGGCCAATGGAAAAGTACCTTACTGCAGTAAAATGGATCTTTCGATACCTCAAAGGAACACCTCACATGGGCCTTGTGTATCCGAAAGATACCGGTTTTGGACTAACTGCCTATTCAGATGTAGATTATGCAGGCTGCCAAATTGATTGCAAAAGTACTTCTGGATCTGCTCAATTCTTGGGGGAGAAGTTAATCAGCTGGACTTCAAAGAAACAAAATCATACTGCATTATCAATTGTAGAAGCTGAATACATCGCCCTCTCCGGATGCTGTGCACAAGTATTATGGATGAAAACACAGTTGATGGACTATAGCTTCATGTACAACAAAATCCCAATCTATTGTGATTCACAAAGTGCCATTGCCATCTCCTGTAACACAGTACAGCACTCGAAGACCAAGCACTTAGCAATCAGATATCATTTCATCTAGGAACATGTAGAGAAACAGACAGTGGAATTGTACTTCGTGAAAACTGATTACCAAATTGCTGACTTCTTCACAAAAGCTTTGCCACAAGAAAGATTTGAATATTTACGACAACATTTAGGTATGGCAAGCATTCATGATGAACATGACAATCAAGAGGTCAAAGAAGTCAACAAAGTAACAGACATCACGAGTAATCTCCTTAATTATTGTGAGCAAAATAATACAAGATTTTTCAAAAAGTTTTCAACAAAACCTTTTCAAAAATGTTTTGCTCACGATAAGAAAATCTTAAGCACGTTTTTCTGATTATTAACATAATCTTTTTTAGCTCAAGTAAGAATAAAAATATCAAAAACAATGCTACCCTGCTCAAAATAGATCAAAAACATTTTAAAGTATTAAGCTATTTTTGAGGGGGAGAAATTGAGAAGTTTGTTTTTGAAATAAATCAATAAGTCGCACTTGTCGGTTGCAATGTATAATATGTTGTTGAAAATACAAAAAGATAAAAAGTTGTTAAAAGGTTGGAAAAATACCATCACTTCAAGGGGGAGTGATAGATTTTAAAGTTTAAACAAATTTTGATATAACACAAACGTTCACTTATTTGAACTAACATGTTTTCAAAATCATTGTTAAAATTTAAAATGATAATAAAAAGTGTTTGTGTAAAGAATGCTTATGTCAAGGGGGAGTTTTGCATAACGTCACAAAACTATTTTGAACCCTCCCCTCAGCTCAAAATCTCTCCTAGACCCGGGTTCAAATTCAAAAGGTCAAAAAGTCAATCGAGTCAATAACCCTCTTTGGGAATGCGAGAAAACACACATACACATCTCTATCACATAAATTCGTCTCACTTTCTCTCTCTAAGAATCAAAATACTCGCATCGCAAAAACTCTCGCCATTTCAAGATTTTCTTGCCTATTAAGATCTTCGTGCAAAAAGTAAGCTTTCAAATCTTGTTATATAATGATTTTGCATATGTGTCTTGAATTATAGCCCTTGGTTTTCATGGTTAAGACCATATTTGCATAATTAGGGTTGCGTATAAATGTCGAATATAAATCACTATTGAGTTTGCGATGTAGAGTGTTTTAAATCAATTATTGTGGTTAGATGACTAAGATAAGATGTTTAGATCATGTTTTGAAAAGAAAATGGGAGTTAAAACGGTTTGATTTGGTGTAAAAATGGTCGATTTTGGGAAGAAGATGAACAGCTAGGGCTGCGTTGGAATACGAGACTTTAGGATAGAGCTAAAAATGCGTATTTAATACTAATTTAAATTCTATGAGACTTTTGAATGCGATGAGAAATAAGCTCTCGCATCGCAGTTGATTTCTCTGCGATGCAAGGCTTTCTAAAATCCCGAGATGGCTTGCCATCACATAATTATTTTGCAAAAGTTTCTCTACGAAACTTTATGCGATAGTCTTTTCCATCACAAAATTTCGCATGCGATGCTCGTATCATTTTCTCTGCGATGTTTGACTATGTTTGACCATGAATGCAATACCAATTCCACGATGCTAGTCATTGAAACTTTTGTCACACCTTTTTCAAACATTACTCTACCAAAAAAATTTTAAAATCTTTGCAAAACTTTTATAAGTTTACTTATATAAAATTTAACAAATATTTTAACAAATTTTGACTAAGTAATCATCATGTTCAAACATATATCTCTTACAAAAAGTCATGACTTGTTCAAAATTCAATTTTTATTGAAAATTTTTCAATAACATCAACAATTGAACAAATGAGCATTTTTTTCAAAGATCAAAAGTGTTTTGTCATTCTTCAAAATCAACTCAAAAAGAAAAATATGTTCTCTACAAGTAGATTTTTAAGATTTTGAAATACAAAATTCCATACGTATAGTTTATCAAGTAATTAGACTAGGATTGTATCATTTTATTGCTTTAAATAGTTGTGATGCATATGTTTAATTAGAACATGTTGACTATTCTATGATTGCAATGTGATAAACACTATATGATTTTATTCATGGAATTGAAGGATAATTTTAAACATGTTCTTGGTTGCCAATGCTATGAATTTTCAAGACTCAAAACTATTCATGCAACATTGTAACACATTTTTCATTCTACATTGTTTTTACAAATGGTTTTGAGACGACTTATAACTATCATAACTAAGAATATCTCATCTTCAAGGTAGTTATTAGGGCTAGTTATCAACTAAAAACTGATAATGTATCCTTTTAGCTACACAACGTAATAGAGTATTCAAAGTTTGACAAGTGTACAGAGATCTCATCTTATGCTACAAAAGCTCTTTTGAGACGAAATTACTTAGGATATAACTTAAAACTTCACATCTTCAAGATAGTTATTAGGAATAGTTATCACTTAAAGGCTGATAATGGACTCCTTTAACTAGGCCACATAATAAAGAGTTTAAAGTATTATCTTTTGTAACAAAATCTCACGCTTGTGCAATTAAATTTTCTTTATATAGGTTTTTTATCCTAAATTCAAGTTTTCTTGTTTCATAACTAGATTACTTAAGTTTGTCAAAAAAATTGTTGATACTTTTTCCCAAAACTTCATAAAGGATAGATAAACGTTTATTTTAAAGTATAAGCAATATAAAACAACATTTTATCTATACCTAAATATCTTTTGAAAAAGTATCACAAACACAACAAACTTTTGGTGAGCAAAACAAAAACAGAAAGAGAGAATTAAATCGCATGTGAAAAGAAAAGTGCGTGCGCTTATGCTATAAAAGCAAGAAAAGCATAAGAAAAGAAAAATAAATATGCTCGAAAAAGAAATGCCAGAGCATATAAAAACAGACAGAGTGAAAAATAAAATGTTGATATTATTCATATACTTACCAATTTCATGTCATTTCATAATCAACGACAAAAATGGCTCAAGAACAAGCTCATCAATCACCACTAAACATTCAAGAGGATGTTCCAGCTATGTAAATACCATCTAATGAAGAACTTGTGCCCACAGCTGAATACATATGAATTGGTGAATGCAATCATCAATTTATCTATACCTTATTTGAATGTGATCACCCAATAATTCCCGAAATCCTACAAAACCACCCAACTTACTCCATTTTATCATTATCCGACTCCACTACACCCATGATCTACTTACAACAATTCTGGCGTCATGTTGAGTTTCTTAAAGAAACAAAACCCGAGACAATTCAGAGCATTATAGAAACACAACAAATTACTTTGACGTCAGAAGATCTCCAAATGGCTCTGAACCTTCCAGCTGCTGAACATGGCAACTTAACTGCATATGAACAACCACCTAACATACAACAGCTTAAAGAATTCTTCATTGAGCTCGGGTATGATAAAGATGTTGTTGGTGCACAAGCGTTCACAGTCCTCTCATACTTCAAAAGGAAGTTTCTTCCCGCAAGATGGGCAACACTATTCTCTATCTTGAACCGTTGTGTAACGGGAAAAGAAACAGGAATGGACAGAGGCACAACAACTTTATACCAAATCATGTATGAATGCAATGTCACTTTGACTTTGCTAAGTTGTTATGGGCAGATGTGGTTGATCATGTCCGCAAAGCTGAGAAGAAGAAGAATGTATGCATTCCATTTGTCTGATATTTCAAATTGATGATTGCACAATTTATGAGGTAACATCCAAACATCACAAGAAGACAAGATGATCCAACCGCAAAGGTGCCTTATATACACAAGACTAGCGGTGACTTTATTGTGACCTCCAATGCACCAATGCCTATCCCACAAGGATTGTTGGAACTCGTCAACAAAGAATCGGATGCATACAAGGAGTATATGGAGATAGCAAATGCTCCTATGGGAAGCTCTAAACCGAGCGGACCTACCCTAGGAGCACATAGGGTTAAAGTAGAGTCTAGCACCAACATAGGAACCTCTAGGACTCATCGTAAACAAACTGCTAGGAAGAGAACAAAGAAGGGAACAAAATTATCGCAGTTAGATGAAAAAGAGGATGAGGATGAAGATACTAAGAAAACAAACGTAGGCGAAGATGATGTGGGGAATGATAAGGAGAAAAGTGAACCTTCTAAAGAGAATAAGGATATAGAGGAGATTAGGATTAGTGTTGATAATGATGACGAAGATGATAAAGGAGACGATGATGACACCCATAGACCGAAGATTAGGACAAAGAAGAAGATTGACACCAATAGGTCTAGGTCCCCTGAGCACCACCAGTTCAACATTCCTATTATCAATGAACCAACAACAACAACAACAACAACAACAAAAACTGCAACAGCAATAGCAACACAAACAACTCACACAACAACAACCCCACAACCAACCAATACCACACATCCACCATCATCAACAACAACATCTCATCTTCGACACATACCTACAATGTCAACATCAACCCTGTTTACACGGATTTAAGTTGATCCAGTACCATTTGTAACGACAAGACAACTCAATGAAATAATGGGGAAGCTCAGAGTAGACATGGAAGCAAGATTTACAGCTCAACGACAAAGCAAATCACAAGCTGAGCTATCATCATCAACAAAAACACTATCTTTGGATCGTCTTACCGAACTCATGCTAGATAGGTTTTTACGTGATGATTCACTACCACAAGCCCACCCAAACATATACAATGCGTTACTGGATCCAGAAGCTGAAACACAAACAACACAACAACCCAACACTCAAGCTCATGACCTCGAGAAGATGATAAAGAAACAAAACTCTAAGACAATCAAATTGATCAGAAAGTTGTCATCAAGGGTTGTTGAACTAGAAAATCAATGTCGTCCGCAATTACACAAGCTCCGTCAGGATGATCATGAGGGGGAGAAACACGCTAAGAGACAAAGGACGACACCAACTACAACCTTTACAGCAACAACACAAGTCTCACCTCAACAACACCAACATCGCGAATCTAGTTCACAGCAACAAACTGACGATCTCGAAGAGAATGTGAACGAAAATGTTGAATGCGATAATTTGAATAAAGGTGTAGAAAGTGAAGACTACTTGACTTATCGGGAAGGTGATATACCTCCGGAATGTGGGGGTTTTGATGTATCAGATGATGACGATGATGTATTTGAAGATGTGTTGAAGGATCCGATACAAACTGACGAACAAATCAAAGATCCTACAACAGAAAAACTCGATGGCATGTTCTCGAATCTACATGAAAGATTTGGAATGAATATCGGGGAAGAAGATCCATTGGAACACAGAGTTTATGATTCTGTAATGTACAAGTTCAAAAGCGACAGAGATTTCAATACTAGACTTGTCGATCAGGAAGTTTCGAAAGCTCTTGGTGATCCTATCTCTTCAATAACCGAAATAAATATTATTGAGAAGACGAGAAGAGAAAGATCTCCGTTATGGAAACTAATTCCTCGATTTCCAAGATCTGATTCTGCACCTCTTGTTACCTACTTCAATGACGATCTTAATTACATTCTTAAAGCTCCCAATGAATACCAACCATCAACAAAAGAAGTCACAACTTATGAAGAAATTCCTGAACCATTTCTTGAAGAAGAAAGATTCTTGGACATATTCTCTGAAGATGAAGTGAGTCATGAGAAGTACAACGTCGATGCTTATCTGGGGATAATCAACGTCAATGAAAGATCAAGGGGCTTCTATCGACTAAGGCATCTCAAATGCAAGCCTCGTGATGAAGTCTACTCAAAGTACAGAATCCTCATATATGTTGAAGTTAAATAAGAATATCAACACTCTCATGGCCATGTTGAATATCATGTCATTCGTACAGATAATCAACATTACTACTTCTCTGAAGCAGACTACTTAAATCTTCATCCTCATGATCTAGAAGACATACTTAAGAGACGAAGAGACTGCTTGAACAAGAAAGCCATTGATTAAGATGTAATTGAATCAGTTCTGATATTCATGAAGGCTAATGTTGTGGTAGTTCATATTGAAAACTTCCAGATGGGGATTGAAAGCTACCAAAAGAAAGTCAACTTGACTCCTCCAATGTTATCTTGCGACGGTATTCAGAATATAATGAAATGGACCTGCTTCACAAGACGTGACCTTGGTTTATGTCTTGTGTATGCGAATGATAAGAAGCAGAAAAGATTGTTCAGAGTCGTTGAAGTGGCCAAGTTTTCTTCAGAGACATTGAAATGGATTGTGAACAAACTTGAGCATTTTAATAGGAAGGTGCAAAGATTGCAGATAGAGATGAAGACTAATGATCATCGTATGTTGATGAGAGTTATCAATGTGGTAAGAGAACGGCTAACACTTCGAGCATCATGGAGAAGAATGGAACAAAGAATCGAATGTCGAAGCTGGCCAGAAAGGAAGTTCATAAACAGAAGACCCGAATGATCTACCCTTAGGGGGAGATTGTTGGAATAAGAAAAGTGTAAATCATTTGTTAGAGACTTCTATTTATATTTTGTAATAGCATAGGGTAATGTTGTGTAATGTTGTTAGATATGCGACATCACATACCTATCGCGATCCATATATTCCCGCGATAGTATGCTTGGTTATGTGTAAGGGTATAAATACCCCCCACCTCATGGGAAATGAGGCGTGTGTTCTCATTTTCTATGCAAGACTTTTCTATGTTTCTCTCGTTTCTCTCTCTCTTCTCTAAAGTGTTCACACCCACTTTATCTATCTAAGATTATATTGTTATAGACGTGATGTTTTTGGAACGACACCTTGTAAAAATTATTTGCAATAATATTAAGGTGATAAACAAAAAATATACATACCAGAGTCAAAAAACAAATCAATATATAACATTTTTGAAAGTTCGTTCAGCAATATATCTTTAACATGCCATATGCAATATCATTATAAAAAATATAACATTAATTAAATTTTTTTAACAAAACCATCAACTATTATCTATTTAGATACTGTTCATCGGATTAATTTAGTCAAACAATATAATTGAGCTAGCCGCTTCATCAGGGCAGGCCAAGCACGCCTGAAAGCTACGAATATATGTATACAACACGTTTAGTTTTTTATGTGTGAAAATATTTGCTTGAATATACGGCCGCAACGCGCGGAGGATATTCACTCGTTCAATACAAGATGGAAGAATGCATTCGATTCAATTCCGCTTTAAGCCATGATTAGACGTTCGACAGCGACTCATTTATCACCCAGATACATGTCGAATTATAAAGTTACGAATTATTGGAGTAGCCCCAACGTGCGGCAGAAAAGAAAACGAAAAAATAAGAGAAAATTGTGACCCTCACGCTTACGCCCACTCATCTAGAAATCCTTGACTTTATTTCATATATTACAAAATTGACACCAAATTAAAGTTTCCTGCTATTTAAAGTCACAAACGGGCCACTCGACACATTCATTGACGTCGATGCCAACTTCACATACACACAAACACATTAACCAAACCGGATATCCCCTCACATTAACAAACCATGTTTGATTTCAACCCTCAATTCTCTAACAACCAAAATCATAATAATTCATCTAACAACTTTAACCATCATGGCACTAATAGATACATGTTTAACAGTAACGTTGGCTCATCTAGTGGAGGTGTTCAGTTTAGTTTAGAAATGATGGATGAAGAAAATTCAGGTGTTTGTTCACCACCTTTATGGCGAAATACTAGTCCACCGGATAGCCCGGTGAGACATACAAACCATGGGGTTCTATCTCCTGCTTCTCGAGCCCAAGCGATCGCTAGAGGAAAACGCGAGATTATGGAAATGGTCCAAAACATGCCAGAAACATCATACGAGTTGTCTTTAAAAGATCTTGTCGAACAAAGGAATGAGTTTATGGATAGAAGTGTTGATCATGAGACACAAAGTATGGAAGAAAGTGAAGAACGTTCGATTCTACGAGGTAATTATAAGAAAAAAGGAAGTGTCAAAAGACAAGAAAGTAATAAAACAGGAAAGATTGTTGTCAGAAATGGAAGTACCAATCACAATAAAGGGCTTTTTATTAATATGTTTTTTCCATTTTCCGTTGGATCAAAAAAGAAAAAAACTAGTATTACAACTAGTCTGTCTTTTGGGAAAGATAGTATTAAGTATACACCTAAGCCTGAATTATTCGATAAATCTGGGGGCGATCGGAGAGATTGGTGGTGGAAGAAATATACGGGTTCCGGTGATAGCGAAAGCTTAGGGATCACAAGTAGTAGCAGTGGTGATAGCACGCGTAGAAGTGGTAGTAGTGGTAGTAGCGGTAGCAGTGCTGCCGGGAGCCTCCATAGTAATAGTAACAGGTACAAAGTTATTTTCTTTTACCATGCTTATATTGTCATGTACATGTTTTATTTTTTCATCACATCTTCTTTGATTCTCTAGTCTTTAATGGTAATAAACGCTTCTTAAATTTAATTAAGTAATGGATTTGAAAGTTGATCTTAAGTGACCTAGAAGATTTTGGTTGTTAAAGACTAAAAAAAATGTGAAATTTCTGGAAGATTTCAATACAAGTGCTTATTTTGTTTGCTTAAAGTATAATTTAGATACGTAATTATTCGATTTAATATTGTGACGGCTCTTGAAAGTTAGTTTTAATCATGGCAATGTTGATATTAAATTAATTTGCTTGAAGCTATGACAAAGCATAAACACCGGCGCTTCAAAAGAAAAGGAATAATCTTAATTATGAAATTAAACAGCCTATTCTTTTTCATTAAAAATAAAGTAAAAATACAGAAGGTATTATTTTGGGAAATATTAGTTTGTTTATGCTTTGTACTATAGGTTATATGTGAAAGCAGTCCAAAAAGTCATGTTAAACGGCATGCTGAAAACTTGTGGATTGTAAGCTTCCAAGTTCCAACACTTGTCAATGATGCATTTAATTCCCAATAATATCTCTCACAAGCGAGGTCACACGTATGAAACATTTCTAGGAACAAGAAAAACAAATAAATTGAATTTTTGTGAATGTATCGTGTTTAAACTTCAAGTGTAACATATGGCCATTGACATTGACTTGTATTTTGTAAATTGAATTCTTGTTTTTGACTATGATGCAGGAAAAATAACGATTGTAGTTACGGATGTTGGTCCTTCTTCCCTTCCAGGAAAAGAAAATCGTAAAGAGATAACTATATGCGTCAAGGGTAGATGCACAATATGTATCGACACATTTCCAGGCTAGGATCAATCGCGAGAGTTTTTATCATAGACATTGGCCTCTTGGAATAGTATATGATGTTCAGAACGTTGTATCTTGTGGTCTCAAGGACCTTGTTTCATAGACAAGATACAACGATAGTAATTTTGTGATAATTTAAACGCGAGAACAAATGACCAATTCATGCATGTGCTTGAATCTTGATATTAATATCTCCTTTTATAATATTTATTTTGTATATAAAAGATATATTTGATCAGTGGCGGAGCAAGAAAATGTAATCAACAAGGCCAACTAACAACAAATGAGTTTGAGATATGTCGTATTTTCGTGTAATTTTTAAAAATTTAGGTAGGTCTGGTCGATATCGGTTAATAACATGTTAAAATAAGTCCTTTTTTTTTTTTTTTTTTTTTTTTTTTTTTGTACTTCAATGTAATAAACGGTAGCTAAAAGTGGGATGTTTATCGAATGCAATTGATTAAGGTGATGTCTTAGATCAATTTATTTTGAAATGTGCTGACTTAGGTAGTTTTTTATATTAAGGAATGCATTACAAATGCTTACATTGTGTTCTCGAGTTACAATTAAGAAACAAAATGAAATGAAAACATAAAAGGTTATGTTCTCGAGTTCCAGTTAAGGAGGAAAACTAAAAGAAAATGATTGAAAGTTGTGTGATTTGATAGATTTTAAAGGAAAGTGTTTCCTCCCAATTTTGGGAGGAAAATGTTTACATTACATTACTTTACTAACAAAACTCGAGAACAAGGTGTTAAGGTAGTATTGAAACTAAAAATTTAACGATAATGAATAAAGCATGTATTGAAAAATCAAGGGTAAATTGTAGGTAACTTAAATATAAAATATAAGCATGTACTGAAAAATCAAGGGGTGAACGGTAGGTAATTTATGTTAAAAAAAAATTGTAGGTAATTTAATAACAATATATCAAAAACTATATATATAAAACATGAGGCTGTCATCAACAAAGTATATATGAATATATAAATATATAGTTTAGTAGTCTTTGTCTTCCTCGCAAGTCAATACCCCTTACTTCTCAAAAAATAGCAGAAGCTTATTCTTCACACCGACAAAGCCAGAGGTGATAACGAAACACAATTGCTTATGGCCAAGCGGCAAAAAGACATCTTTTAGCATTAAAATTGTGTTCTCTTCTTAACGATAAGGGCATTAAAATTTCTTAACGAGGGCACTATAAAAATCTGCTACCAAACCAAGTTTGGTTTTGTCTTTCTACTAGAGCATCATTGGAAACCACAATCCAGCATGATATTACATTCAATAAAAATCATTTGAATGAGAAAATTTCAAAAACCGCTACATGAAGGAAACAAAAAAGATTGGTGCTTCATGTGCATGCGTGCACATTTAGTTCAAGTAAATTAATGGTTATCTTCTAATAATAAAATATTCTACTACAATTGAATAGATTAACCAAGGAATGAATGAATATAAGGACACAAACTAAAACACTGATGGGGTGTTTGGTTTGTCAAAGAATCACTATTGGTATCATAATGGGTATGGGTTTTGTAAACCCACCACTTTTGGTGGGTTAAGCGTATATCTAATTTTATGGGTTTCATAACCATATCTTAAAACAAACCCCACAAACTAAACAATTTATTGAAAATGAAATCTATTGATTCATTCCCCTACCCATAAACCAAACACACCCTGACTAATGAAAAATCTTATACAACTAATTACTATGGTGTCATCAGTCTGTGTGAAAAAACTATAAGGGGGTTGAATAGTTTTACCTAAGTATTTTTCTTTGTTAATAAAGTTTCTTTGAAAAACTTTGATTCAACTCTTTTGTGAAATCAATCAACGCCAATTATGAACTTTACACTACACTAACTAATATAAGTATTAAATATAAAGAGATGAGATGGAAAGATCAAACCGAGACAAAGAAATTTATAGTGGTTCGGTAACGAATCTCTTCTTCGCTGTACTCCACTCCCCGAGTACCCAACTCGAGAGTTCTAAGCACTATCTCAACAAAACTCCTTTCAGGCGGAGAAAACCGTACACATCGCTTATCATGATTTACGACACTAAGCTAAATGTCGAGTACTAATCTAGCTAGTACCAATCTCACATGATCCACATGATCCTAACTTATCACACGATCCTTACATGATCTACCCGATCCTTCCACGATCTACACGATCCATACACGATCTACACAATCAACACAATCTACCCTTAATCCACTTGATCAACACTCTATCACACAAGCTACAAGAGATCTCCAAGATCTCAACAAGATCACAATGATCAACACAAGAAGGCTTGGACAAGACTGTGACACTTGTTGTGTGACAACTCGCGATTTTCCTGACTAGTTCTATTCAGAGAAACAACAAGTTCTTTTGAGTTTATTATTAAAATTCGAGAAAACTGAGCGTATATATAGTCATTCTTATTGAAAACAATATTCTGAGTGCAATGGCTGAACTCTCGTGTCATGAATCCTTCGTTTACCAGCCGAAACGAGCCCCGAACCTCATTTTACAAAAGATTACCAAAATTACAATTTTGGTCCTTATGCAGAAAGTTACCCCGCCACCCCCTCAATTCTTTAGGGTTGCATAAATGGTCCTTGTGACATTCCTAGCACCTATATAAACCTTATGATAGATAATTATGGTTCATTATTCATTTCCCTCCTCCTCCTCATATAGCAGCCGCCACCACCAACTATCCGGCCATATTTCGGCCAATCAAGCCGCCACCGCCGGTCACCCAATCACACCGCCACCTTGCTTATTTCGATCTCCTCATCATTCTTATACACACCACGCGCCTAGAAGCTCCTCCCACCACCACAGTTACATCACGCGCCACCATCATCACAGCTCACCACCACTGCTATCCATATTTCAAGAAGATACATGGGAAGAATCAAGCGTTTAAAGTTGTGGTACGAGTTGTACTCGTGAAGACACCACCTCTGCCCCTTCTCTCTCTCGTTCTTAGTGTGGTATGGTAAAACCATACCTTTGTCATCTATTCTCTTCTAAAATCTTGGGTATATCGAGATTGTTTATTCATTTATATTTTATTTTCTTACCGATTGTTATATAGTGTCAAGTTTTCGTGGATAAAAATATGAGTATAAAACGAGGATAGTAACATGTGATTAAAAACAGGATTAAAAACATTGTTTCGAGAAGGTTTCTTGTGGTAAGAAATTGATAAGTGGTGTTTCTTTGATTTTTATACCGTATCGAGTCAACTCGGTCGAGGCTGAGTCGACTCGGTAAGTAGGATAGACTGAATCGGATTTTGGTTATGATTTTGTGCTCACGAGTTCGAGTTGGGTTATAACTTTTGATTTAAGTTGTTTGCTATCAAGGGTGTTAATAATTGTTTGGTCATGAATTTGTGTCTCAGATTGGATATTGGATCTTCAGTATTTGATAAGTGCTATAATCTATTTTTTGATCTTGTTTGCGTGTGGTTTTGTTTGCGTTAGTGCTCTGTTCAAAGGGAAACGCCACTAAGGGTGTTGTTTGCTTCGGGTCAACCAACACGACCCACTTAGGGTGTGTTTGGTTTTTGTTAGCAGCCTCCAAGGGTGCTTGATGTCCCAATTATAATGACTAAAAGGGAATGTTGAAAATGGTTGTTATATATCAAGATTGTCATTTATGAAAATTCATTTAAAACTTGTGAGTGTAAAAATATAATTAATAGAGTTAGTTTAAAAATCTAGTTAGTTTGTATTAATCAATGTGACACGTATTTGATAATTGACTAACAAGTTGATTTGTTTTGACTTTTGAGATCCTTGGTAAGTTTCAAATACGTTTGGACAAGTTACATGGATATGGATTATTACTTGATATATTAGACTATATTAGATTGATTACATTTGGGCAATTATTGGATTTACATCAATACTCGTTAGACATTGGAAATTTAAGACTTATTAGACTAGTAACGAATACAATATATTAGACTCCAAACAAATTTATTATATTTGATTCGCAACGAATGTACAATAAGGAAATAATGTCTAACAAACAAATGAATACACTTTATTAGTTTTCTAGTAAATGGTCGAAAAATATTGATTTGAGAAATTGATTTAGTTAAAGTCGCGATGACTTGGGAATGTTGTATAAATGAACGCGGCAAGCCGAAATTTATAAAACATTATAAACTTATACTCTGATTTCAAAAATCTTCTTATCTTTATAAAAACCCGACAATATACATTTTATTTTGAGATATACTAATTTGAGCTTACTTATAAAACCTAGATTTGCATGTCTAAGCTTTATTTGCTCTATACAAATTATTTGGGAAATATGGAAAAACACCAAAACTTATCCATTGATCTATTTTATATTAAATAAGTTAATTGTTATCATTGCCTAGATTTTCTTTAACTAACTTGAGTTTGTCAGTATTTCTTGATCTTGTCAAGGTCGTTTCCTCTTTGGCGTGAGTTGTATGACGATTTCTTACATTGTAGCATGAGTTATATTTTGGGTCTACGTTTTCTTACCACACCACACGAAACATTGATACTAAACTTTTTACAAGTAATGACATGAACGATCCACGAAAACTATGGCACATTGTCTTTTATAGACTTCATTATTGTACGAGCTATATTTTGAGATAATCGTATACGTATTAGGGTGTACCATCGTGCTCGTACTGCTTGGTGCCATCGTGCCCATCTTCTGGATATCGTTGTGATTAGCTCTAGATGCAAGTTATATCAATCGTGATCTTTGCATTACTGTGGCTAAGGTGAGTTCATAACCCGCTACTTTTTAAGAAGTTTTTCATAACTATTTTGGGGGAGGATACATGCTCGTTTTAACTAAACTCAATGATTGTTTATCTGAATACGTGAACTGTTTGATTAAGATCTGATTGATTGATTGATTGACTGATATACTTCAATTGGCTATCCGAAGGCATTATGTGTTTAACTGATATATATGTGAGCTCCCTAGCTCAAAACTATTTTTCTAGACTTGCAACTACTTTTGATTTGCTTGTGTGCTGACTACTTGAGGTTAGATGAGCAAAAGATGTTGACTTAGACTAGGGTAGCAATCCCTTGCTATGACGTATTGCTTAGCTAAGAATGGATATCTACTTCCAACCTAGACCAGGGTAGTAACGGGTGGTTCCTTACTATAACGATTGCCTGGCTAGTGACCGCCGAGGGGCCCACTCACTACGACCACTTAATAGCGATTGATATGGAATTGATTTAGTTATGGAATGATGTTGGAATGCGAAATCTATACCTGCCTCTAGTCACACATAGCACTTAACTCTTCAGGTCCACAACTGCTTTATAACTTAAACCTATGGACTCACCAGCATAAACTGACCTTTAATATGTATTCTCAGGTATAAGGTGATAGCTCACTATTTGAAGGCGCTTGGCAAGGGGTACGGTCATAGAAGACTCTGACAACTATAATTTGGGACCGCTTTATTTAATTTATGGGCATATTTCCGCACTACTTTTATATCATATAAACTTAACATTTTTGTTAATGAATTTTTATTCCAAACGATTGAGACAAAAACCGTTCCTTGTACCTTATGTTGTGGTACCAATTTCGTAGCACTCGAATGTATGTATGCTTCCGCTGGATCTGAATTTTGGGGGTATTACAGTTGGTATCAGAGCCAGGTTATAGAGAACTGGGTATATTTTAAAACCTAGACTATAACCACTTTTGCGAAAACTTAACCCTATGACCGCCATGTGCCTGCCTGCCAAGCTGATGCCTCGCGTATGATTTTGTTTGAGGATATAATTGTTGAAATGTGTGCCTGACTATTGGATATTTCATATCCACCTATGATAACTACTCACTATAACCATTTCCATATGCTTATGCACACACCATACATGTCACAGAGTTACGCTATTTCCTTGCGTAATCTCATGAATTGATTTTGAGTTTTAGACGCTTGTCACAGTTTTGGGAATGAATTTGGATATAAAGGACATATTGCTAGTATAACTAGGTTGAGTATTCCAAGATTCATTGAACCTCGGGTGAATATAGACTGATCACCTATATTCAACCAGGGACAGTGGGACATGGCCTGATCACCTATGTTCGACTCAGAGGTGAATTTTGTAATACAGGAGTAGTTATAACAGGATTATGTCTGGGGTAAAGTTCGATTTTGGAAATTATGAGTTTTGTAAGCACACAAACATTGAATATTAGAAAGCCTGCACTCACACACGACACACTGGCATCACAACACCGCATGGATCGAAATGCTTCTGACACCATCATTTATGTTGAATTCCTGTTGCCGCCATCGAGCGTAATTCGCCTTGGGTCGGGTTAGACCCGATTGGCACCATCTGAATCTGAGCTGCTTATCGTCATAAGCCTCACTGATTTTATTGCAATCATTGGATTTGGTTTATACTATTATTTGGATTTGATTTTTTTGGCTTCGTCTTAACTGATTTCCGGTTACATCTTGAGTTAACTTTTGGCTATTATGGATTTTGGTCTCGACTATTGTGGATTTGGAATCTGACTATTTCCTTATGATTTTGGACCTCGTTCTGAACTTGAAATTGTCATTCAGCCTCCTTTCATTGGTGATCTAGTCACAGCCGCCTCTACCTTAAGCCATGTGCTCAACCGATGACGTTCATTTTCCCAATCGATGATATTCATTTTCTTAATCGATGATATCCATTTCTTAATCAAGGATGTTCATTTTCTCAAATCGATGTTATTCAATCAATGTTGACTTAGCGACGATGTTCAACCGAGGTTGTACTTTCCACCTCCAACCTGAGTATCGTGCTGAGTCAACCGACTTCAACGGATTGCTAGTAGCAATCAACATTCTCTTACAGAGTTGTACTATGAACATGCTAAACCTCTCCTTCTGCAAGGATTCTGTGCTTAACAGAATTCTTAAGATTTTGAGAAGTAACCTGAACCACATTCCTTGGAACAACCACCCAATTCACCCTTCGTCCCTCGGGAAATACCAGTTATCTTTACTACCCTCTTATAGGATAATAAACTGTTTTCCAAATAACTTACAAACTGCCTTTGATTTTCTACAGACCATTTTGCGGTCATTCTACAAAATGGGTCACTACTACTTCACAAAATCAAAATTTTGATTTTTACTACTATTTTATAAAGGAGAATTGTTTTTCCTGTTACCTCATAAACTATTTTACAAGATTGTTTCACAAAATGATTATATAAAATATTTTGTTGCCATGTTACAATATCATTGATCCAAATGCAACCTTACTACTATCCTAAAAATCAAAATTTTGATCTAACTACCATTTTATAAGTGGTGAACTGCTTTCTTGTTACCCCGTAAGTTATTTTACAAATAGTTTAGCAAGACGATTTCATAAAACATTTTACTACCTTGCTAAGATGTTATGAAATCGAACTGAAAATAAAAATTTTGACCCTCCTACAATTTTATAAACAATGGGTTGTTTTCCTATTATCCTATAAGCCGTTTCACAAATCATTTTGTCGATTGCTGTTTTGCTGCTATATCATAAGCTAGACCCTGGGAGTGAATCCCAACCTCTACCTGAGTATTTGTTGATAATCCTACTTAACCTGTTCACCTCCTGCTAGTCAACAAAACGAAAAGTATGGACAACCTTGCTCGTCTATGCGTGAAGACGATCGTCGTGCATCGTAAAGTGCCAATTTCTATTCTTTCAGATCGAGACAGTCGTCTCACACCCACATTTTTGTCAACCACTTCCTAAGGGCCATGAGGACAGATCTGGAAATGAATATTGTGTACCATTTCCAGACTGATGGCTGAAGTGAAGAAACCGTTCGAGCATTGGAGGACATATTGTGTATCTGCTTAATTGAATATGGCAATGGTTGGGATAGACACCTCCTATTGGTCAAATTCTCTTACCTACCATTTCAGTATTCCAACGGCACTACAATAGATCCCCTATGGTCGTAAGTGCCGATCGCCGATTTGTTGGGCAGAAATGGAGATACCCAACTTCCTGACCCTGAACCTGTTCATGAAACTACCGAGGAGATCGTTCGAAGGCGAAACAGAGATACAAGCTACTCGTGAATGATTAGAAACCCTGATAATATAAACCTCTTGAATCCTCAGAAAAAGCCTATGATAAGCCTAAAGATTCACCATGAAAATACATGAAGCGTTTAGTAAACGTGGAAAGCTTAATCCTCATTTTATTGATCCTTTCAAACACTTGCTAGAGTTGGATCAGTAGTTCACCGTATCAAGCTACCGTCAGAACTCAGCAGCGTTCGCGACATTTTCATGTGTATAACCTAAGTGGTGACTTGCTGATGAGACAATTGTTTTTCCTCTGGGAAAAATCTAGATTGACGGATATTTAGACCTTGTTGAGAGACTTATCGAAATCATGAATCCTCACTGTATGAATCCTTTTCAAATCCTTGCTAGAGTCAGACTGGTAGCTCACAGATTTGAGCTACCGTAAGAACTCAGTAGCATCCCCGACATTTCACATGCGAAATCCGAAGAAACGACTTGTCAATGATGCAGTTGTTATTCCTCTTGGAGAAATTCAGATCTTATAACTTCTAAACCTTGTTGACCTATTGGAATCTTGAACCTTGGAATCAGATGACTTTAGTATAGTCGAATCTCTATCGACAAAGTTGTCGAAACTCGCAAAAAAGGTCCTGAATTCACGTAGGGAACCTGAAAGCAAACCTTCGTGCATCTATACTCATTTCTTTCCGACCTTAATGGGTAACTTGAATTAAATCACGAGGACGCGATTCCATTTATGGAGGTGAGACTGTGACAACCCGCGATTTTCCTGACTAGTTCTATTCAGAAAAACAACAAGTTCTTTTGAGTTTATTATTAAAATTTGAGAAAACTGGGTGTACATATAGTCATTCTTATTGAAAACAATATTCTGAGCACAATGGATGAAATCTCATGTCATGAATCCTTTGTTTACCAGCCGAAACGAGCCTCGAACCACATTTTACAAAAAATTACCAAAATTACAGTTTGGTCCCTATGTAGAAAGTTACCCCGCCACCCTCTCAATTCTTTAGGGTTGCATAAATGGTCCTTATGACTTTCCTATCACCTATATAAACCTTATGATAGATACTTAGGGTTCATTTACCGTTTCGAGTCAACTCGGTCGAGGCTGAGTCGACTCGGTAAGTAGGATAGACTGCATCAGATTTTGGTTATGATTTTGTGGTTGCGAGTTCGAGTTGGGTTATAACTTTTGATTTTAGTTGTTTGCTATCAAGGGTGTTAATAATTGTTTGGTCACGAATTTGTGTCTCAGATTGGATATTGGATCTTCAGTATTTGATAAGTGGTATAATCTATTTTTTGATCTTGTTTGCGTATGGTTTTGTTTGCGTTAGTGTTCGGTTCAAAGGGAAACACCACTAAGGGTGTTGTTTGCTTCAGGTCAACCAACGCGACCCACTTAGGGTGTGTTTGGTTTTTGTTAGCAGCCTCCAAGGGTGCTTGATGTCCCAATTATAATGACTAAAAAGGGAATGTTGAAGATGGTTGTTATATATCAAGCTTGTCATTTATGAAAATTCATTTAAAAATTGTGAGTGTAAAAATATAATTGAGAGAGTTAGTTTAAAATTTTAGTTAGTTTGTATTAATCAATGTGACATGTATTTGATAATTGACTAACAAGTTGATTTGTTTTGACTTCTGAGATCCTTGGTAAGTTTCAAATACGTTTGGACATGTTACATGGATATGGATTATTACTTGATATATTGGACTATATTAGATTGATTACATTTGGGCAATTATTGGATTTACATCAATACTCGTTGGACATTGGAAATTTTAGACTTATTAGACTAGTAACGAATACAATATATTAGACTCCAAACGAATTTAATATATTTGATTCGCAACGAATGTACAATAACGAAATAATGTCTAATAAACAAATGAATATACTTTATTAGTTTTCTAGTAAATGGTCGGAAAATATTGTTTTGAGAAATTGATTTAGTTAAAGTCGCGATGACTTGGGAATGTTGTATAAATGAACACACCAAGACAAAATTTATAAAACATTATAAACTTATACTTTGATTTCAAAAAATCTTCTTATCTTTATAAAAACCCAACAATAATCGAAATGGTCTTTATTAACTTATACATTTTATATCGAGATATACTAATTTGAGCTTTCTTATAAAACCTAGATTTGCATTTTTAAGCTTTATTTACTCTTTACAAATTATTTGGGGAATATGGGAAAACAACGAAACTTAGCAATTGATCTATTTTATATTAAATAAGTTAATTGTTGTCATTGCCTAGATTTTCTTTAATTAACTTGAGTTTGTCAGTATTTTTTGATCTTGTCAAGGTCGTTTCCTCTTTGGCGTGAGTTGTATGACGAAGTCTTTCATTGTAGCGTGAGTTGTATTTTGGGTCTACGTTTTCTTACCACACCATACGAAACATTGATACTAAACATTTTACAAGTAATGACATGAACAATCCACGAAAACTATGGCACATTGTCTTTTTATAGACTTCATTATTGTACGAGCTATATTTTGAGATAATCGTATACGTATTCGGGTGTACCATCGTGCTCGTACTGCTTGGTGCCATCATGCCCATCTTCTAGATATCGTTGTGATTAGCTCTAGATGCCAGTTGTGTCAATCGTGATCTTCGCATTGTTGTGGCTAAGGTGAGTTCATAACCCCCTACTTTTTAAACAGTATTTCATAACTATTTTGGGGGAGGATACATGCTCGTTTTAACTAAACTCAATGATTGTTTATCTGAATACGTGAACTGTTTGATTAAGATCTGATTGATTGATTGATTGATTGATTGACTGATATACTTAAATTGGCTATCCGAAGGCATTATGTGTTTACCTGATATATATGTGAGCTACCTAGCTCAAAACTATTTTTCTGGACCTGCAACTACTTTTGATTTGCTTTTGTGCTAACTACTTGAGGTTAGATGAGCAAAAGATGTTGACTTAGACTAGGGTAGCAATCCCTTGCTATGACGTATTGCCTAGCTAAGAATGGATATCTACTTCCGGCCTAGACCAGGGTAGTAACGGGTGGTCTCTTACTATAATGATTGTCTGGCTAGTGACCGCCGAGGGGCCCACTCACTACGACCACTTAATAGCGATTGATATGGAATTGATTTAGTTATGTAATGATGTTGGAATGTGAAATCTATACCTGCTTCTAGTCACACATAGCACTTAATTCTTCAGGTCCACAACTGCTTTATAACTTAAACCTATGGTCTCACCAGCGTAAGCTGACCTTTAGCATGTATTCTCAGGTATAAGGCGATAGCTCACTATTTGAAGGCGCTTGGCAAGGAGCACGGTCATAGAAGACTGACAACTATAATTTGGGACCGCTTTATTTTATTTATGGGCCTATTTCCGCACTACTTTTATATCATGTAAACTTAACATTTTTGTTAATGAATTTTTATTCCATATGATTGAGACAAAAACCGTTCCTTGTACCTCATGTTGTGATACCAATTTCATAGCACCTCAATGCATGTATGCTTCCACTGGACCCGAATTTTGGGGGTGTTACATGTTGTATATCAAGATACAATCAAGTTGACTAACAAGTAATGCAAGTGCACTACACAAAGACTCTTAATACTTTCTATCTTTTTGATACTTTGTGTTCTTCTCTTGACAAGTAGAGGAATGATGGTGATCAATTGGTTGGAAGAAAAGATCACTCTTTAAAACAAAAATAACCTAACTAAATGATCAAAGAAGAGTTTAGGTGATAAGGGATTTTATCACAGAAAGTTGTGTGTGTAAAGGATACCTAAAATCTGTGGAATGGACAGGTATTTATAGGCAGTGAAAATATGGCTATTATAAGGTGCACGGTACCATTAAATTTAGTGGTACCGTGCCAGACAAAAATGCTCCTCTTTTTGTTTTTAGTGGTGAAGGTTTATTTGGGGAAGTTTAGAGCTGATTTGGGGGAGGGGGGAATTAGCTGTTGTGAATTTTAAACTTATTTTCCCACTATTTTTTTTTAATTCAAAAATAATTTGTAAGGTGTATTTTTGAAAATAAAGTTTTGTTACATTAAAAATGTGAAGGTTAAAACACAAATTCACTTCTTTGATCATTTGTCAAGTTGGAAATTTGTTTGTTCTTACTTAGAGTGATTTACATAGAAACGGGATCTTTCGACTAAAAACTTGTTTACGTTAATTTTTACGTAAAGTGTTTTCACATTTTGTTATCATCAAAACGTAAAGATATCGAAAGATATAGATAACGTTTTTAGACATTATTTGCATCAACAATCTCCCCCTTTTTGATGATGACAAAACATAAACTCATTTTAGGTGAAAAATTAATTTTGACAAGTTTTTAATGTGATTTTATATCCCATTTCTCCCCCTTTTTGTCGAAGCAAAAAGATAACTAAGGCTCCCCCTTGATGTATACTCCCCCTCATTTGGAGGACACCAAGGAATCGAGCAATGATTCATGCTACAAAATAAAGTTAGAGGACACAAATACAATATCTAACATGTAGAACTTAAGACAAATATCCATCCATGATAACAAGTGGCTAATTAGCCTAAACAAGAAGGACGAATCCAACCACACAACAAAAGAAATAAAATCAAAATAAAAAGACAAGCCTATGCATTCATTCATAATAAATGAAAACATCATAATTAAAGTATGAGTACAACTACTAGACTAGTTGACAACTACAAGAAGCACATAACATTATTTAGTGACTTTAAGGTCCTAAGATTTGCTTCATGGTTCACAAAAGGGGTCCTAAGGTTTTTATTCTTAATGACTAAACATAAATGTTTAGTTGCTTGGGCTATTGGTTGGTGGAGGAGGTGGTATGATGGGTCCTTGAGGTGGTATCAAGAGATGTTCAAGATAAGAGAACATGAGACCCAACTCATCTCTAAGGTTAACTATGAGGTTGCGGTTATGATGACAACAAGCACAACTAAGGCTATGGTGGTTCAAGTGGGTAACGAATGGGATGACCCATTAATGGTTGTGGTGATGGAGATGCGGAAGATGATGCTGATGAGTAAACAAGCTCAAGAGGGGTTGTTAGTGATAATGTAAGTGCTAATGCCAAAGGTTGAGGAGGACTAGGTGGTAGTGAGAATGTTGTTGTCCTCATTGTAGATGAGGAGGATAAGGTTGCCTAGTGGAGGTTGTTTTGGAAGGAGCAAATGGTGTAGAGATTGATGAGGTTGAGTTGGAGGAAGGCAATGAGGTATGAATATTTTCATCATCATCTAGTGTTAGGTCAATGAGAATTATTTCATTTGGTGGTTTGATGTTGATCCTTGGTTTCTTGGCTTTGTGTGAAGTGGTGGCAATGGTGGAAGACATGGTGAGTTAATGATGAGTGAGTGATTGTGAGGAAGATGGATACATGATAGGAGCTTAAATAGCCAAATCAAAAGCATGCTTGGTTAGTGAGATGATAGGTTTAGGGAATTGGGAGCATTGGAATTAGCTTATGGTTGCAGAATCTAAGGGAAAGAAAGTCAAAAAATAAAAGAGAACATTTAAAAAACATATTCCCAGGGGACGGTACCACTAAATGACCCACGGTAACACTTAATTTAGTGGTGTTGTACCCTATTTAGTGGGGACGTGACCTGCTGGTGGCGTTTTTCCTAGTTCTGCAGGTTTTAGGCTTCCTAAATGAGTAATTCTAGGGACACTATTTGTAGCAAATCTCATTACCTCAATCTACTAAAGAATAATCTCATGAATTTCACAACCTTAGCCACAACTAGCAACAAGCACAAGCATGTGATTATCTATCAATAGACTACTATTAAGCATGCATATGAACATCTAGAAATTAGAACTTATAATAATCTAAACTAATATCATGATCATCTAGATTCTAGAATAATGCATGTAGAAAAATCAAAACAAAGATAGCACATAAACTAATTTCAACCAAGAATGTAACTTGATAAAAA
Organism: Artemisia argyi; assembly: GCA_030686995.1. Taxonomy (NCBI): domain Eukaryota; kingdom Viridiplantae; phylum Streptophyta; class Magnoliopsida; order Asterales; family Asteraceae; genus Artemisia; species Artemisia argyi. Next base: position 111,305,071 of record CM060682.1, on the reverse strand, counting down.
ATCAACTTCGGGTGGTAAAATGATAAGACACACCCAAATGATTCATGCAAAGTTAGTATTCAAAGATATTGTTAAACCAAGTGTTAGATGTTGTAAGGCCATAACCTAAGCCTTATAAAAGTTAGTTAAAATACTTCTTAACTTAATAATAATAGTTAAATATTGTTTTTAATCCCTTAACTTCCCCAACTTCTTGAATTTGTTGCCGATGCCCTTGATTGCCTTCCCGATTGACTTGAAACCTCTGATAGTTTGCTCATGCGACACTTGTTGATTCATCATCACGGTTTGCCTTCTCATGACGGAACTTAGATTGATGTTGCTAAATGGAAGATCGGTTGTGGGAGTGAAGTCTTTTGTGTTGAGATTACGAATGTATGTGCCGGGAGACGGAGTACAAGCACGAGAGGTTCCTTCTTCATTCACTTCAACATCATCCTCATGATGATGATCCATGATGAAAAGAGGAGGACAAGAAAGTAGCATCGGAAGTGGATTTATGACCACATTTTGACCCTTTGTCACTACGTTGCTTTGTGTGACGTTGTGGTCCACCAAGAGGTTTCATGACGGGATTGATAAGATAGTAGTCGACACTTTCAGGGAATGGGTAATTTGCCATGACCCAACGATAGAGACGAGTAAGCAACATACCATATGGCATGAGCTTATCGAAATGACCATGAATGTTAGCCATTCTCTTTGCCATATAGTACGAGAAATTGTATGGTTCCTCGTTACTAAGGCAATAAAGCATATGGGCTAGACTTGTCGGAACATGAACCTGGTTACCCGCTAGACTCAAGACATTTTCATGAACGAGAATTTCCCAATGTTTTTAGGTCGGAAAGGATTTCTTTTAGATAAAGACTGTTTGGATCAAGGTGGACTATTGTACCATCACGCTTTTGATGTGTGTGAACAAGACGATGGATTGACACATGTTGTTTGATGGTTTCGGAATTGGGAATTTCGGTTAGATAAGGAGCTTCACTTTCAAGATGATAGTAAAGAGACTTTAAGGAATGGTCTTCTGTGTAGGTACATTGACCATGGGAAGGAACACCAAGAATATCACCAAGCTCGGTGATGGAAAAAGTGATATTTTGGTTTCTAATCCAAAAATCAAGAAAGACATTACCATCAAGATCATTGAACGTACGAACACGACTATAGAACTCAAGGATGAAACGAGGACATATTTGATCATTTATTTTGTATAAACAAACAAAATCTATTATTGGAAAACATACATTTATGTTATCCAACAGAGCAAAGTAGGCATCGACTACATGCCCTTCGTGTATATATCGATGTTGGACTCTTTGGAGATAAGCTTTTTGCTCATCCAGAACGTTTGGATCTTCGATTAGATTAGGGATGTAGGATTTGGTATCTTGGTAATCATGCATTGTTCCCTATAAGAAAATAATATAAATACATAAGTATATATGCTAATTTTTGTGTTTCATTGTTTATGAACACTTGTCTGGTGTGTGTCTGTATACAAACCATGTGGAGGTGCGGTAATCTCGACTCTAAAATAAAACTAATGAGATTACCCAAACGCTCCTTAACTTTACTTTTGCTCAAACAAATGTATCTAAGATTTCAAATTAGTTATGTAACTTGACCAACATTTGTGAGATCATGTATACATGCTAAAATGTTTTTAGTTTGTATCAACAATGCATGGAAAATGTTTCATGATCATAATTGTGTGACATTTTTTGAAAAATAATGGAATTTGGGGTATTTGGCAAATGCATCATCTTGGCACCATTTTTTTTTAATTGAAAAGCTTGAGTGTTAATGGTATCTAGTCCAAGTTCAAGAATCCTAGACGTGATTCCACTAAAATTATTTAATCCAATTTCAATTCTAATGGCAAAATTCGGACTAGAATGTCCAATCTAAATGGGTTTCTACTAATCTTATGTTTAGGGAATCATGTGAGTTCTACATTGTCTAATCATAGTCTTAACTACACAACAAATCAATCAATTTTCAAAAGCCCCAATTCGATTTGATGCATATGAACAAAACCCTAGACTCAAAATAAAATGAAATTAGGAGTAATTAACTTACAATTGATGTTGAGTATGATGTAGTGATTGATAATCTTAAAATCCAATGCCTCGATCTTGATTAACAATGATGTAATTGAGTTTTGGGTTAGGTTTTTGGTTATGGCAGCATCTTTGGAAGAGAGGGGGTGTTTGAATGTGAATAGTGAGGGAAAAGAGAAAAGAAAATAGGGTGCAGCAGATGCACGGTACCACTAAATTTAGTGGTGCCGTGCGCTACTGAGATAGGATTTTGTCCCATTTTGATTTTTCACAAACAAATCTCGCTTATTTAGTGAGACTTTTTGATGCGAGGAAAGAGTTTATACCTAACATTTTCTAGGAAATACGTAAATAGTCATTAGAGGGATAAGGGGGATGATGTTAATATTTCCAATGAAATATTTAGATAGTCGCTAGGCGAGACGTGAGATATGACTTTAATATTTCCAATGAAACATCTAGATAGTCATGAGTCGAAATGGAGGAAATGACTTAAATATTTCTAGTGAAATATTTATATAGTCATGAGACGAGATAGAAGTGATGACTTTATTATTCCCAGTGAAATATTCAAATAGTCATGAGTTCTTTTAGGAGACGATCTATTTGGATTTGAGCGATGAGAATAGATGTGATATGATGACTTTTATATTTCCAAATAAATACTTAAATAGTCATTTTAGAGGGATATGATGGATGACTTAATATTTCTGATGAAATATTTGGATAGTCATGGGATAAGACTTGGAAGATGTTTTTGAACACATGTAAATTATGAAATTCACGAAATACGTTTCATCATTCCTAGACTTGGACGTAGATAGAAAAGATGTTGTCGTTAGAGTGGTTAGAATATAATGTAAATGATGTTGTCAAATGAGTAGTCCTTTTTCGAAGAAATTTTTCCTCGTTGGACATTATCGTGACAGGAGTGATGGCGTGTTTCGACAAGTTTCGTGCATGAGCAATAGACGGATTTCTTGGTCAAGTAAATCGCACCTTGGTTGTTGCACTTCAACGTACTGTCGTCGAGATGGATGTCGCAGTCATCTAGAGTTTGTTTCATCTATAGTGCTTGTTGTCATGCCTTTCTGGCGCTCACGTATTTGACCTCGGTCGTGGAGATAGCATGAGTCGTTTATTTCTCGGTGAGCCAAGAAGTTTAATGAGGCGAGGATTGTGGCCTCACAAAAGGTCTTTCTCCTCAAGGGATCTTGAGGAGCTTTTGCAATCCTCCGGGAAGTGTACCTGGTCGTTGTAGTGTAGTATAAGTATGTCCGGGGGATTGATCGTTCTCTAGAGGAATAGTGTCGTTAGAATTGAAGTGTAGGCCAACTAAGTCTACATGTGAGGGATGATTCTTTTTGTATTTCTATATTTTATAAAAGCAATAAAATCTCGGTTTTGGAAGGAGTGGGCGGAATTAGTTGCTAATCAACTAACCTAAACTACAAATTAAACTAATAAACAGAAAATAAAAATAACAGAAAAAGGTAAATTGGTGGACTTCTTATAATGAGACAAACGTGTTTACTTAGACTTAATTACTCCATGGTTATCTCTTGTTGACTCGTTGAATGTCACAGTGCAGTTGTTTTAGTTGAAGTGTTGTATTCCTTAATACCAGTCGTAGGGGTTTACACAGCCTTCCCCTACTCTATGGATATCAGTTTCTTCTTATGACAACACGTTTAGTATCCTATCATAGAATCATTAACTTCTACTCACACATTAAATACAACGAATAAAACTGTAATGCACATCTGATTACATTTCTTAAGACGTTCAAGCTTGTTACACAAAGGAAGTTAGCCAGTTTTCTTAAGCCTAACGCGAGTCAATCGACTAAACAATAGACAACTAATCAACAATCAATAACTAGGTTTCATTAGATCTAAGCAAACACAAAATAACCTAAGCTACCATGTTAAAAGGAAGAAAAGCATAAAAGATAATCAAACACATAGACATATGGAATGATTAAAAGTTAACTTATCTTCAATAAAACATGGGAGAGAAGAGGGTTTGAGAACCCTTAAAATCTTAGAAAATTCATACTAGGGTTTGTCTCCAAAGTTGCACAATTAATGAATGAAAAATCCAAAACTATATATAGATTTTACAAGCTGACAGCGTCAGGTTATAAGTCCTGACGCCGTCAGAACTCCGCATCTAGGGTTTCGTCTTGTGCAATCCAACTCTGACGTCGTCACTTGTTAATCTCACTGGGCCGTCTCGTTATAAGTTTACACCTGACGGCCTACTCCAAACTACACCTAACGCCGTCAGGTGTATTTCTTCAAAAGTTTTCTGGGGCGTCATGTTGGTAATTTCCAACATCTTCAACTTCAAGTGACGGCGTCAGCATCCAAAGCCTGACATCGATGATAATATTAGGGGGAAATTATCACTAAAATAAATAAATAAAATCATATATCCTAGTAAAATAATACACAAGATGAGAATATTAAGGGGAAATTATCACTAAAATAACGAAACTATTTGATGTTATCAAATGGTATACCATATGGTATGTATAAATTCATTATTAGATCATTAGGTATATACGTATTAGTGATCCATTTTATCATAATCTCTTTCCCAGTTATTTTCAAATGTAAATAGTAAACTATTCCATGATTTGAAATAGATGATGTTTTAAATTCACAAAGGTCGAGATTATAATCTTCATGTGATGTATTATAAAAGACACAGTCTGAATTTTTTTTTACCGAAATCACAACTTACATTATTAAGGTTGGTGTTTTCAAGGTTAGGTATTTTATAAGAAAAGAGATCTGAGTCGATGTTTAAGATATTAAACTTTTCCTTTTTATCGAATCTTTTCTTAAAAATTTTCTTTTCAGACATGCCTTTATATTCTGTTTCAAGTGAAGATAATTCACTTTGATCATTAATTATCGGGGAAGAGTTTAGAAAAGAGTCTTCCTTATAGCTTAGTGAATCATCATAAATGATAGCTGGAAATTTAGTTTCAAAGAGTCAAAGACATTCAATGTTACCTACACTGAGTTCCCTTCTCATCTTACCGTTCATTGCAAGTTTTCAGTAATCGAAGATTTAATCATTCCAACAAGCTTCTCCAGTTAAATTCAGAATGTATTCTTCTATAGTGATGCTTGAATCATCCATTATTCTAAAATTGAACTAACTTATGCACAAGAATAGTGAAACAATCAAAGAAATATGCAATGCAAATGCAGAAAAGTACAATGAATGCAATTGTACTAATACACAACAAAGTTAGCAATTAAATCTAAAAATTAAAAATTAAATAAGTTAAAAGCCTAATTAAAATACTAACAGATAAATAGATATTAAACAATTCACTCCCCGGCAGCGATGCCAAAAACTTGATGCGTGTGTAAATCGTTGTAGGTATAGATTATTCTTTATCAGGTTTTAAATTTATATTTAGCCGACTTAACCTATAACACACACTAACGAGTAGTGTACCCGATCAATGTAGCTAGTTGGTAACTAGAGTATCGATCACTAAGAGTGGAACATTAACACCTAGAATGTCTATCAGTATTTTAATTCCTAAGTTAGCTTTACAACCTAATCTAACGCAAGGGGGTTCAGTCTGAGAGACTGGCACGAGTTGAGTTGATTAATAAAATAATAAAACTAATGAGATAGAATACAAAGAATGGCGAACACATACACAGATATATAACAGATACAAATAAGAGGCCTGACGAATGATTAAGTAGCTTGTCACTTGTTTTATTGCTAGTTTTATATGATGAGTGTCGTAATCTATTCTCTCTCGTTGGTATCTTAATTATAGGCGAGTAAACTTTTAATGATTACTTATGTTTATATTATTTAACCTTTTTAAGAGCTTACACTAACTTATAATGCTAGTGAAGTAATCGTGGGAGGGGTATGGCAGCCCAAGCAAGCCACAGCTAAACACAGAGGTAATCAAAGTACATATAATAAGAACGAAATAAACTGATAATCGATGGGAAAGCAATATAAAGGGGAGCAATATGGCGGTTACAAGCCCAGCAATCCTGATGGATTATAGTGTACTATTACAATAAAACAAAACTACTTAATTGAACTAAAACACTAGCACTACCTTGTTACTGCTCTGAGATCTCTTCAATTGGGTATGTCTTGTGTTGCCTTTTCGTTGTTATTCTTCTCCTTAGGGTTTATGTTGCAGCTTCTGTAACTTTTGGCACATGAAATTCGGCTATCTAATTGGGTATTTATAGTTTCTGTCTGAGGGTTCGATGCGTCGCATGTACTTAACTTCGCGTGGGGTTCAAGATTATTATATTCTGGAATATTCATACACCGCCTTCAGATGCGGCGTAACTTGAATCTTCTATGCGGCGCATGTCCTTCAGTATCTTGGATAATCTTTGGTGAAGTCTTGAGAGATGCGCCGTATGTTAAGAACGTAATGCGGCGTATCTGGAGTAGATAAGTCAGACCATCTTCGTTGACCAAGGTTTCATATGCGGCGCATGAAATAATTATATGCGGCGCATTATTCAAAGACAGGCAATGATCATACGGTACTAGACATTTTGATACAATCTCTCTAAGTCCTAAACCACTTATGATATTACAAAATATCTTAAATATCATGTACGAACCTGTATTGAAAGAACAAATGGGACTAGACATTTTGATACAACCTCTCTACGGAAAAGCACTCTCGGTGTGTGAGCATTGAGCGTTGTGATTTTTAATACTCGTTCGGCAAGCAACAATTAGCTTTATCTATTTTTTCATAATGCTCTTTTCCCATTGCTTCATGAGTAGCATTTAGGAGCGTTAAGCATTTAGATGTTGTTTTACACATTATAGTTACAACTACAGTTATGTTACCAAACATTTTTATTGAAAAATACAGCTCGTGCTCACAGCTACTACTGCCCACTGCTAGGGCTACTTCTCACTGTTAGGGCTACTGTGCTAATTTTGCCAAACACCCTCTTTATTTATGAGGCACAGACAAACAAGCTACACCACCAGCTTTATGTGCAACTTTACCAAAAGAACTAGCCTTTCTCATCATACTTCTGGTAGGAGGCGAAGTTAACTGGTTTATGATATATGATGTTTTATATGAATGTTTACCAAACATGTGTATTACATTAATACGTGTCAGCGCATGGGTTTTCATGTTCTCTCTGTTTAAAAACAATAAATGTTGCTTATCGGTACGAAGTTGCTGCAAATGGAAATGAGATTGGGGAAAGGATATTGAAGAAGTTTCTCCTTCTATCACTAGTAAGTGAATGCTGAGCTAGACACGGGCTACGCCCTTCCTGTGTTGGCATGCCAAAAACAGAGTCTGGCGTGCTGGGGTCACGTGCGGGTCTGTCGTTCTGGACGTGTTGTCTTCGTTTGCTTTCGTTTTGAGCTATCATTATGATTTCAAATTTCATCTAATATATATATATATATATATATATATATATATATATATATATATATATATATATATATATATTTCATCACTAAAACTTAAAGGGATATATGTACATATTTGCTCCAACAATGTTGATTGTTGTTATAATTGAAATATAAGTAGCATCAGAAGTGTTACAATTAAAGGGTGTTAAAAAAAATTTGTGAAATATTTTAGAATGGTAAATAAAATCTATCTTTTAAGCTATGTCCGCATTTTATGTATATGTTATTTTCGTATTTTCCATTTTGGCATGCCACATTATCCATTCTTGACATGTCACATATGACGTCATTATCACGGTCACATCTGCCTAAACCCAATCGGTTTAGATGAATTCGAGTTTCTGCCTGTTTACAACCGTTTTATGATATCGCTTGATTACTTTTTAATTCAGTTTGGTTCTCAAAATTTATATTTTAAAACCTAATAATGAACACCCCTAACTCAAAAGCAAAATAACACCAGTGCGCATAAGTCTTGTAATTTCTATGCTATACCTAATTCAGTTAATTGTTAAAAGAGTTTACGTTTGTCATACAAATTTTTTTCTAACGTAAGAACTAAATTTAAGGGAACCAAAGTTTGCTTTCGTAGAAATAAGCCCTACACTGATCGAATCTTGATAGAGATAAAACACACATAAAAATAACAAAAATTATATGAATAAAAATGTTCTATGAATTGCACAAAATAAAACACACATGACTAAACATATGTTATGAGGTCGATATAATCATTGAAAGGTAAACAATTAAGTTACGTTATTCCCGATTCTTAGTCGATGGCCGCACATCTTCATCTTAATTAGTCAATAGAAAACTTCTCAAAACAAATTAAAAACGTTTTATAAAAGTTTATGTACACTTCCAAATGGCACACATTATGTGATCTTATAAACACGGTACCCTGTATACTTCATATATAGCCATAGAGATAACCACTTTTCATTATTTATTTACTTTCTGTAAATCCAGTTGTTTTGCTACTTTAGTAAAAGTAATACCAATAATATATAATCTTTCGAACGACATGGTTTAATTTTTTTTTTTTTTTTTTTTTAATAACGATACGTAAAACATGGTTAATTAACATAGCGGTGCTTTTTTTTTCCATGTCACTTTCGACGCATATTGCTCAATGGTTTTATATATATTATTACGACGTAGTAGAGATGACAAAAATGTGGGTTCCATTTTCATCTTTCAAAAGTTATTTGTATTATTGATTTATTTTCTTTCTGTCTCTCGCTCATCAATATTTTGATTATGTTAGGCAAATGGAGAGATGTTTAAGTCACAAATATACTTATTAATAATCCTTTCTAGAAGAATTATAAGGAATAGATAGACGTTAACTATAGGAAATAATTTAAAGCTTAACTAATAGTGCAAAGGTGAAATACAACAAAAATACGCCAATATTCAATCATGAAAAGGTTAAGGCATGCAAGCACGTTGCAATATTTTGTTGACCGTTAACGAGATATTTATTAGAATATAACAGTTGTGTTTGCTAGTGTTGAAGGAACGAGCAAATGAAATCTACAAAAAAGTTAAGTTCTATAACCAATATCAGAAAATGTTATTGAATATTTTTGTCCTCTTTCTCTGAAATTAATTTAGATTAACAGCTTATTATATATAAAAACAAAATCGATTATCGAACTTTCCATTCTAAAACCTTTTTATATATTTAGTGGTTAAATACAATACAACAACTACCACCAAGCCTTTAGTAACAAACAAATTAGAGGAGGCTAGATGTGATATTCAATCCACATGAGCCGAAAAGACATTTAAATTAGGTAATGATAAAAAATGATAATAATAATAAATAAATAAATAAACAAACAAACAACATCATACGATATTATTGAGTCTGCTACGCCAAACAAGATATTAGAAACAGATAGTAATGATAAGAAAAACCCAAAACAGACATCCATGTTATTAATGGTATACTACCTATGTTTTATAAGACTGAAAGAGCTTATTGGCAAATAAAACTCTAACCAACGAATATCGGCACGTGCACACACTGATATGAACCAAGTCTTACACATGAGTGGCACACGACTAGCCGTTTAGTTGGTGTCACACAAGGTGCACGTGATTAAGCCGTTAGTGGTTTTGGCAGTAAAGGTTGTTAGAACCCTTTCCTAAGTTTTGAAGTATTTGATTTCTGATCTCATTTTCTTGCAATGTTATGTTTGCCCAAATTTTCTTCTTTGTAAGTACGGCTAAAAAATCATTCAATAAACACAATTTGTCTGTTAGACTGCTCTTCAATTCTTTACCAGAAAATCTAGAACAATCATATGACGCGCGCACACGACACACATGCACACCATACACACAAGCGCAGGGACGCGGACACATATACTTAACGTCCTTATTGAAACTTGAATGCCAATTGGTATTATACTTAACGTCCATATACTTAACGTCCTTATTGAAACTTGAATGCCAATTGGTATTAGGCTAAAAGACATGTTGGTTCAGTTCTAAAATGTTTCTCTGACCAATGTTATTTTTTCTTTTAAGAACAATGTTCTGTGGGTTAATACACAGAGTGCATAATTAGACAAGATCCCACAAACTGACAACTACTTAAAGATACATCAAATTGTAAAAACCACCAAGGGTGTCAAAATAATTCAGGAAAAAAAAAAAAAAAAAAAAAAAAAAAAAAAAAAAAAAAACCACATTTACAAACTCATAAATCCATATGACAATGTGCGTAATATCAACCAGTATATGTTCACAAATCCTTTTTTATTCCCCCCAGCACAAATCTCTCTACTATTAAAACACATCATAACAAAGCATGAACTATATAATTCATTTGTACTCCATACACCTGTAACGATTTACTCAATTCAAAACGATCTATTCGGGTACGAGCTAGAAGAAGATGGTGACGACTTGGCTTTTGCAAAATCCAAAAGATCTTTAAACAAAGCATCTTCCGGTTTTTCTTTCTTAGGTGGTGTCGTAGAGTTCATAGAAAGATTTTGAGTTTGACCCACCAAGCTATCATAAGACCCAGAACCGCTGCTAGAAATTGGAGTGTGATTCTGGTCAAAGAACTGCTGTCTCTGGCTATGTTTTGCAGGCGGTGGTGGGATGGACACTGTTGAAGCCATTGGTGGTGAGCTATATTGAGTCAAAGGTGAATGGTCTGTAGATTTGGGTTCATCGTATGTAGGCTGATCAGTAAAAAGTGTTGCAGTCGGGTTTATGTAATCAGATGAAGGAGGAGAGGATGGTTTTGGTGGAGTCATTGAGGGTTTCGAGGTGTATGTGTCACCACTAAGATAATCAACCATATTGCCTGAATCTGAAGAAATAGGCCTCTTTGATGTGGGTGGAGGGGGTAGAAGTGGGGCCACACGCAATGGTTCGGTTCTTGTAGCATTTTGGTTCCGACTCTGTCCCCTGAAACAACATAAACATGCCTCTAGTTCATTTGCTTCAAATTATCGTTCTAAAAGTAAGAAGACACTGCATACGAATTTTATTGGAAACACTCCATATGAATTTTATTATAAAACAGTCAACCTCAAAACGGGGAAAGAAATATACAAAACTTTTACCATCAATTTTGGCCAATAAACCTAGAAGAGGGGTCAATTTCAATAATATGTCAACTCTGATGAATCAAAATGAGTTCACAGACGTGCAGCAAACCACTAAGGATGAGTCGTGGAGAGAAGAAGGGAGGGGAAAAAAAAAAAACACTTCAAAAATACATCATTCATTTTCCTTTATCCCAAAACCCATAAACCTAACGTACCCTGAATTTAGCTAAAGTTTAACTGTTAATGAAAATATAATAAATTAATAGGTCCACTGGGTATATTGTATATTAAAGGGGAGAAAGGGATAACCGCATGGATTGTATTTAAATATGCTTAAAACAGCCTGGAATTGTTTTAGTAGAAAAATAGATTATTCTTATAGTATATGGTTTCTCCAGACCATAATATATTGTTTTTGTAATATAGTGGACAAAAAGATTTTGAAGGTCAACCCAGCCAACCCAACCTTACTAACCTAACCCGATACCCAATCTGCCTAACTCATGCTAAAGATTACTCACCCTATAACCACAATTTGCCTTACCCACACATTTTTGCCACCTTTACATATAATTTCACGAACGGTTGAAAGATAGACTGCTTACAAATGAGAGCTATACCAAATGGAAAATACGGAAAAGAACTTACCTGTGTGCTAGCTGGCCAAAGTCGTCCTCAGACTCATCGTCCTCATGAGTTACATTCACAAGAGGTGCAACCGAGCTTTCTCTTGCAGTGGTCACAATGGGCTGAGTAACGCCCCCATTGACAATATCATCATGGCGGCGAAGAACACGCATCAAAGTATCATTCAATGTCAAACCCTTACCTAGAAGGTCTTCATCTCTGTAAAGCAAGTACGAGTCAAAGTTATGATAGTCTTTGTAATAAGATGCTGAAAGAGAAAACCAGGGTTATATTACAGTAAGTTTGATAAATAGTTGTAGGTGCTTACAATGTAGTGTTTATGAGGGTCATGACACGTTGTTGGTAATTACGACACTGATCAACAAGGTCAACAATCAACTCCTCTTTTAACCCCTGGAATAAATAAAACATATGCAATCAATATAGTGTAATGTCTTACACGATGACCAAATAAAAAGGAAGGGGCGAAAATAAAATCAATCATTGTAGTTTCACATCACATACTTGTATCATAATCATTTTCGTCCAGTTGTAATCAAATTACCAAATATTGGTCATTAACAACTATCAAAATGATTAGAGCTATAAACTGTTTCTCCTCATCCACTTTTCCAAATTCACCATTTTATGTTAATTTGTGTGAATATGATGTAACTGACATGATTCAAAGTTGTTACCTCATGATTGTTAGGATCCAGAGCATTAAGCATGTCCATCAACACATCCGCTATTCCTTCTGCATTCACGATCTCTGGCAAGCTGCAACAAGATATCATTTGTGCTTACATACACAATATAATCATATAATTATCGATATTCGATACAGCAACGGCAATAATTAGAAGAATCATGCATAAAGCAAAATCAGGTGCCCTTTGACCCAATATCTTAGTAACACTCTATAGAAATACCTGAGTCCTGAAGGATCATCTGTCTGAAGAGATGCTTGAATTGCTGCTTCCTCATACGATGCCGTAGGTTGCACCACAGGGTGAGTTTGTGGTGGAGTAAACAGTGGTACGCTGTTCTCTTCTCTTGGTGGAAAATCTACCCCCGCTGACTGAATGATTCAACAAATAAAAAACAAACATTGATACGAATTTAACAAAATGAATAAAATAAAGGATGAGCTAATTATGATGTAAAACATAAAACTCCACTATTGCTTAGATACGAATGAAAAAGAAATCAAATTGTGTTCATTCCTACCTTTATTTTTGAATATCTAAATTAGCAATTTGCTTAGATACGAATGAAAAAGAAATCAAATTGTGTTCATTCCTACCTTTATTTTTGAATATCTACATTAGCAATATACGGACTGTGTAAATAGTAACTCAAAGATACTCTAAAATCATTTGAAATCTTAATATCCTTAGGAAACCAACAACCATATATAAAATTCATCGCCTTTTTAGAAAATTCCTTCCGTTACTATCCCCTACTTGTCATCGTCATTAGCATGCATCATTTTACTAATAATTCATGGAACCTTCACGACAAAAAATTTATGACCAAGTATTCACATCATTAGATGTGCAATTTATTTTTTGTAGCGATTAATTATATATTAGGTTATTATGCATGTTATATGCGGCTATGTGCATTTCATTTCATATAATACTTGATTATATAGAACCATTACGATTGTATCACAATCATATGGGGATTTTTCCAAATGTTGAACTCCTAGTGCGTCATAACATTAACTATAACGGAAGGAAGCACTAATACTACATGGCAAACAAGCAAAATATTATACGGAATAATATTCTAAATATATATACATAAATTGATTAACCAATAAATATGAATCATATTGTCACAGGAGTAACAAAACTTATTTACCAATCACCTTCAGATCATTGTATGCTTGATAGTATTGGGGATACCTTCCCCCGCGTCCCCCCAAAGCTTCTTGCCAGGTGTCTATCAGTATAAGAATCTTTTCACGTACATTCAAATCAGGCTGCAATATCAGAGTTATTCAAACAACTTACTAAAATACATTTTTACTAAATATAAGCCGAGATACATCATAACCCACGAGATATACAACACCTTTTTCTTTACGATTTTGACCATATCTTGCAAGATGTCCCGCTCAATAATAAACTGAAACACATTCTCCCCACAGTTTTTGCTTAGAGTCTCCAGTACCTAGTAGTTAATTACAGCAATATTTAAGAATAACGTTACTACCTTGCAAAGCGAGTAATAATAAATACTCTACAAGTATTTACAATAACTAAACAAATCACAAGTTCACATAACGATGGAAATGAATTGTTTTTATTATCTAAATTTCTAAAGCTTATCCAGTAGCCAACTACGCAGACATAAGACACGAAAAAACAGCGACATTGATTGGAAATTTGATCCATTTAAACAATAAAAAAATATTCATCAAACAGCACTTGAAGTAAAGATCTAACAAAACTACACCATATAGTTTACTTTAAAGATTATAAATAAGATAAATCAAACTTCACGTGACTATTCCTGAACATTAATAAACCAACAACTCGTATCGTCTAAATTTCATCCAATAGACTAGCAATCAATAGAATTAGTTGGGACATATATAGTAATGCAAACTATAAACTGCCTTGCTCAAACGTCGAAAGAGGGCTACTTAATTAATTAAACTTCCACATTTTTCACCAAAAAATACATAGTAACGCTGAACTGAGCATTATAACTAGTAATTATTGAGCAAAACACGCCAATATAAGAGATGGTTTCATATCCCCCACCCCCTTCACATTCATATGAGCTCTGATAATTAACTCGGAACCTTAACAACATGAACTTATTAAGCTACGTAGCATTACAGTAGCCCACAAGATGCAACAGAAAAAATGCCCTTTCACAGTAGTTATTAAACAATTATCGAATCATAGTATTTAATAGTGTATCAAATAAAATAAAAACATCCACCACGTAAAATCAAATACGTACGAAAAGAGTCAGGAGCTGTATTTTTGGATTTTTGTTCCCGAGCCGTTTCTTCAGTACCTTTAGAGCATCTTTTGTTTGCCTGAGAAACCAATAATATAACCACAATATAAATTACTTAAGAATCACTAAAACAAGAACAAAAAACATATAGAATTCAATAGGCAACAACCTACATATACGTTTAAATTTCATAATCGTAAGTCCACAACATGAACATCTATATAATTTTGTGTAGTAAACAAATGCATATAAACGTTAATATAATTAGATCCTGGATATTAACAAGAAAAAGAATATACCCAGGATCCAAATTGATAAGATCACATAGCTCAATATTAATAGCCCAATCAGGACCAATTAACAAATCACTTGTCGCTCTTTCAGCAACTGCTGCTGCGTTATTATTATTAATATTCGACATTTATCACTACTTTTCCTGCAAATAAAAAACAATCAAATCAACAGTTGACTTCAAAAGTCAAATCCCAACAAAGTTAACACATTCAGACTTTTATACGTGAAATTTCGAGATTTGATTGAAACCCTTTTGATTATATAAGGGATCTTTATTGATAAAATTAAGAAAGATCAAGAGGTTGAATAAATAAAAATTAAAAAGTGAGGATGATCATAATAGGATTGCTTACCCGTTGACAAGAAAGAGGGATTTTTATTTGTGTGTTTGGTTTGCGGTGGTTTTGCGACATGCTTTTTTTTTTTTTTTTTTTAATTTTCTAGAATATATATATTGGTTTTTACCCGAACTTGGGTCCAGCTTTTCTTTTGAACAAATACATTATTAACGGGTCAAAGACGGGCAGGTCGTACTCGGGGTGTCCCACTAATTAATGAAAGTATGCAAATGCCCCTAGAAACTTTAATTTTTTATGTGGGCTTAATTGGCCCAGTTCGTTTAACCAACAAACCGAATTCGATAAACTAGCTATATGAGTTGAGATCGATAGCTACATGTCATAGAACCTATCAACTATAGTCACCCATTTATATTTTTCATCTTTTTTTTCAAAACAACATATCTTGCAAATGGTAAATCTTCAAGCTATAAAAAAAATACCACCGCGACGAGAATTAAATGATCTTTCCATAAATATGCATTGTTATATACTTTCGACGAATTTTTTTTTTTAATTTCCGCCAAGAAAGAATCATATATGATTCGTAAAAATCATATATAATTCGTAAAAAATCATATATGATTCGATTCTTACGAATCATATATGATTCGTAAGAATCATATATGATTTGTTAAAATCGAATCATATATGATTCTTACGAATCATATATGATTTTTCTGGGCGAAAAAAAATTCATCGAAAAAAAAATTCGTCGAAAGTATATAACAATGCATGTCTATAGAAAGATAATTTAATTCTCGTCGCGATGGTATTTTTTTGTAGCTTGACGATTTACAGTTTGCGAAATATTTAAGTTTTAAAAAAATGGTAGAAGTTTATTTTTTTATTTTGATAAAAAAAAATGAGTGGCTAATATTGCTTGATGGGTTCTATAATAAAAGTTAGATCTATAAAAAACTTTTGGCCTAGCTATATAAGTAGTGTTTATATATATATATATATACACACACACACACTAGCATCAAAGCCCGTTTGATGGGCCTAGCTTTAAAAATTCTTTTAACGAATGGAGTAAAAAACTTTGATACAATTACGTTAACAAAGAATATTAACAAACAAAAATAAACTGATATTTTTTAAAATTGAAAATAGTTTGATTGCAGAAAATAGAATAACGAATAAAACAAAATTATGATCTATACTTCTTTACTTTTAATGAAATTCCTTTGTGAAAAACTGGCCATTCAAATATAGTCTCAACTTGGACAAAGTTTGTACTTTTTGTTTATTGGTCTCTCTAGCAAGTCCAATGAGTTTAGACAAACAGGCCTGAACAAACAAACATCAACTGATCAAAGTATAAGATAGACCTCTTAACATGTCAAACACTAAGCAAGAAACTCGTGTTTAACGTTTTAATCAGAGTATATTAGCGACCATGGAGCTTGTAACTAAACATGTTGCTTGCTTGCAAGATTTTTTAAGTAATCTCAAGAGAAGTAAACTTGTTTTCAAAATGCTATACCCATTTTAGAAACTTGCCTTCTGACACACAACTGAACATTTTGAAAGGACAAATATGTATACTGAGTTGAGATCAACGTAGAATTAAAATTATCTAAAAATCAAATAAACCAATCTAAGCCACTCATTTTTTTCATCAAAATTATTTATAATAATAATAATAATAATAATAATAATAATAATAATAATAATAATAAAAACGCGACTTTCCACCTCTTTTTCAAAAATAAAATATCTTGCAAATGGTAAATCATAAGTGAAAAAAAATATACCAACACGACGAGTATTTTTTTATCTTTCAGTAGACGGGCACTTCGATGTACTTTCGATTATTATTATTTTTTTTTTCAGTTACGTCTGAAAAAATCACATTTGATTTGTGTCATAAATCACATGTGATTTGTGATACAAATCTACAAATCACATGTGATTTGTGATATACCAACACGACGAGTATTTTTTTATCTTTCAGTAGACGGGCACTTCGATATACTTTCGATTATTATTATTTTTTTTTTCAGTTACGTCTGAAAAAATCACATTTGATTTGTGTCATAAATCACATGTGATTTGTGATACAAATCTACAAATCACATGTGATTTGTGATACAAATCTACAAATCACATGTGATTTGTGATACAAATCTACAAATCACATGTGATTTTTCCAGACGTAACTGAAAAACAAAATCGAAAGAGAAGTTCAGCGAAAATACATCGAAGTGCCCGTCTATAGAAAGATGATATTCTCGTTGCGATGGTACGATTCATTTTCCGTAACGATTAACGGTTTGCGACATATTTAATTTTTTTTAAATGGTGAAAGTTTTTTTTTTCTTTTTTTTTTTTTTGATCAAAAAATAAATAGCCATAATTGATTTATTGGATCTTTAGATAATATTGGATCTATATTGAACTTTTCTCTACGTATACTAACTGTACAAAAAAAACAATAAAAGAGGAATTAAAAAGAAAAGTAAACCGCGTAGCCTTGTTAATGCAGCTTGTTGAAGTGTGATGCAAATAATCAAATTTCGCCGTCTAGGCTAGGGGTGAGCATCGGTCTAAGACCGGATCAGACTCGACCGATCAAGATCGAGACTAAAATAGTCTAAAAACCTAAACCGAGAACCAGACCATTCAGTTCGGTCCGGGTTGGTCCTGTTCGGTCTGGTCCTTCGGTCAGTTCGGTACAAGAAGGCAAAATGGTCGGTTTGTACGCCAGACCGGACGAAACCGAGAGTGAAATAAGGAAAAAATCGAGACCGATACCGGACCGCTGGTGCTTCCGTTCAGTAGGTTTTCGGTCAATCCTCTCGGTTTCGATCCGTTTTGGATCTGCGATGCTCGACCCTTGTCTAGGTTGTATTAACGTATAATGGCTATAGAAATTTACCACATACTTGCAAACTTGTCAATATCATGTATTTAATTACATTTTGAGATTGAATGTTTGAGTGACGAGCAATCATAACCTTGAGGAAACTCAATAAAAAAATTCGATCTATATGAGATATCAGTAATAGACGGCAGAGGTTTAGTTTATTCAATACCACTTTTGCTGTAGAAAATTTTTAGTGGCTCTAAAGATTATTAATTTATGTGGTTCGGGAGGTTGGGAAGCTCGAAATAAAGAATAGACATGGTATTATTAGATTAAAAGAAAGGAAAATGTGTGGGTTTTCTAGAGAGAGAAAGAAAGAAAACACACATATCTTGAAATATACAAATGAAGCTTCACCTTCTTGGTTGTGACTAGGAGGGTAAGTATAGCCACTTACACGCCAAACTTTACACTATTGACTAAACTAGTCCCTGCGTATAAGTAACTTAAGATACTAATGCAATTCCAGTATATGGCTTCACTTATAAGTCTAATAGTCTCTCCCCAAAGTGATGTCATACGGGAATAGCTTACAGCGTTCCCTACAAGTAAAATTAAATACAAAACATAAGTGTAGCAACTCCGAGAAAGTCTTCATGGTCTATAAATGAGAGGATCTAAAACACACGCCTTGTGTTAGATTGATACTTTGAGTATATGTTAACTAGCACGTGGAATTTACTAGTTAATACTTTGAAGATATTGTAAGTGATGTATGATTGTACGTAAGGACAATGAAAGCAATGAACACAATGAAATAACCAAACAAACAACTTCAATATTATTAAAATAATACGAGTGATCTTGTTATCACTAGGGTTACAACCTTGAAACTTTCAATAAATGATATGTATATCAAACTTAACCTAGAACCTCCTTTTATAGCACAATGAGTCCTTTACAAGATAAGTATAACCTATATAATATTCGTATAATTCTAACTATATAGGATATTCACAAAATCCTTTCTATATTTATCATATTAGACGCTTTCATAACAGTTGTCAAAAACATAAGCAGTACTAAGTATCTATGCTAGCAATACTAACTGAGTTATTATTGCTAGTGTAATCTTCAGCAGTTCCAATCTTTATACTTAGCAGTTCCAACTGTTAGTTTAATCCCAACAATCCTCCCCTAAACTTATGATTTCTCTGCAAATCACTAAGTTTTCTTCAATTAAACTTTAACATTCATGATAAGGGGATTCTTCCAAACACTTATCTTCTTTTGGTTGATTTCTACATCTCCCTTTCAAATTGAGCATAAATCCTTTGAAGCAATTCTCTGACTACCTCTGAAAATTCTTCAACTTTAATCTTTAAAGACACCATCACTGCAAGTACTCCAGCTCCAGCTCCTAAGGGATATTCCAACTCTGCCAACATAAATATATCAACTTCACCTTTTGTTGACAAATGATGAACATTGCAGGAATCATAAAATCTCCATTCAGTAGAAAGAACATGGCATAGGAAATTCCAATACACATCTGTAGAATCTGGTTCATACAATCTTTTAAGCTCTACTCAAAGTTCTTGTTCTTTCACATCAGCCCTCTTAGTTATCTTGAGCTTCTCTTGAACCAATCTCCACAAAGTGTCTAGATCTTCTCTATCACTAGCCCTAATCAGTTGTTCAAAATTCTTGTACACAGCAGAAATTTCACCCATTCTGATCACCTTCCAAGCTTTCCCAAATTTGTCGTTGTAGATCTCCTAATCCACTATTGGATGTCTAGCCTGAATTGGATCAACATGGAAAGTGTCTAGAACAAGAACCATCATCAGACTTATCTGATCATGTGAAGAACCTTCTTTTTTATCATCTTCTTTCTCAGTTGGCTTTTCTTCAATAGTCTTGAGTTTCTTTGGAAATCTTTCAGTATCATCATCTTCCATAGGTACAAAGTTGTGAATCTTTTTGAAAGTAGTGTAATACAAACTCTCAATTTCTTCATGAGATTTGCCTTTGAGCTGACTCATCTTCCAATTATCTTGATGTGTCAAGAGATCCTTCATTCTCTTGATGACTTGAGCTTTTGTAGGTTTCCTTTTACTCTTCTGGCCCTTCTTGATTGACTCCATCAGATCATGTAGAGTTGCATCATCATCTCTTGAATTTATAAAATCAGCAAGTTGTACTAATCTTTCTTCAACAAGTAAACTTTTATTTGCAATGAGCTCTATTGCCTTTGCCTTCACCACTTGATCTGTTTCAATTATATGTTCAATTTAAGCTTCCAATGATTATTGAGCAATCATAGCATCTGCAACAATCCTTTCATTATCCAATCTCTGAGCCTCCAAGAAACCTGAAACTTCATCTTCTCTTAGCTTTCTTGCCACTTCAGCATCATGATCAATTTGAGCTTGATGTCTGGTCTTTATCTTCCTTTGTTGCACAATTTCTTCATCAGACCTAGGAGCTTTTCCCTTTTCTTTTCTCTTTTTCTCATACACAGTCTCAGCAGTACCTTCTTCATGTATACTAGCAGTACCTTCTTCAAATATGCTAGGAGTACCTGTTTGAACTTTGGCAGTTGGTTGGCTTGAAGCAGTATCAACCACATCTTCTTGAGCTTCCAAATCAACAATTTCTGTTGCTTTATCTTGAGCAATTTCCTCTGTTTGTTGTTGTCGAACATCTTCAGTAACTTGATCTTCACCAACTTCTTTAGTACCTTGATCTTCACCCACATCCATAGATTCACCACCTGATTCTTCAAAATCTATTTTCCTCCCCTCAGTCTTTGAATCTGTTTTCCTCTCCTGTTTGGGAAAAATTAGTTTCCAGTAACCCTATGTGACATTTTGAGAACTTTATGGTAATTGAGATTCCACTAACTTAGTCACGTGGCAGTTTCCAATATTTTGGCAGTAGGTTTCGAGTAATTTTCAGGAATTTTAGACAAGGACCTTTTCAACCTGAAAAAGGCATTTTTAAGAAATTTTCATCTCCTTAGACCAATTTCGAGTAACTTAGAAACTTTCGAGTAATTTGGCACTTTCGAGTAATTTGGTACTTTCGAGTGATCCGGAATTTCGAGTAATTATTGGACTTTTGTGAAAAGAAACCTAACAACCTAAGATCTAAAATTTAGAGAATTTTGAAACTTTCAAGAAACTTTAACCTCTAAGTAAATAAAGCTTTCGAGAAATATTCTTTGTTGAGAAATTTTAAAAACCAATAACACATCATCAATCCAAAATCAACTTTTACAATTTGTTGACTCAACAAAACATCTATGCAGCTGGTAATGAGAACCGTTCTCTTATGCTTGAAAAAGATGGCTATCTTCAATGGTCAACTCATATGCTTCGCTATCTCAAAACCAAGCCTGATGGAAAACTGATGATCAAATCCATTATGGAAGGACCTGCCACGACAAATTCAAGACCAAGGAGATCCTAACCGTACACATCCTATTCTACCTCATCTTCGTGATTAGACATAAGCAAAATACAATGAGGAAGATAAACTCCAAATTAAAGTTGATGATCTTGCAATGCATTTATCCAACTGAGACTGTCATGAGAGATTTGTTAGAGTTTGTGGATAAATATTAATATACGTATGTCTAGAATCGAACTCGAGACCTCAGGATTGCACACGTTACGAATGAGTATTAAGAAATAATAATTAATATAAATAAATGTTATGTATTTAATTATTTAAACACATGTATTTAATGATCGTTAGTACTTAACAAGTAAAAGGGATTAACGACCGTTAGACGAAGAATAGGAAAGTATTGTTTTGTATAATTTGGAAAAAAGAAAAAAGAAAGTTCTAGAATCCCCTAGGGGATCTAGGTTCGGCCGAGCAAGGGGAGGGGTAACCCTTGCCCTAGATTGTTCTCCAAGTTTTGCAAAAACTATATAAACACTTCAAGGATTCATTGTTTGGGTTACCTCTTGCACACACATTAATCCCTAAGTGTTTTTCTCTCCTTTTCTTCCTCTAAAACCGATCGACCAACTCCTTTGGGATCTTGGATCGATTTTTTGTTCATCAAAAAATCATTCTTGTGTTTTTACTAGCATAAACTTAATACGGTTTGATTTGTGTATAAAAGAACGAGGTAATTACTCACTATAGTAATTATCAAGGAATCGAATAACAAATTGGTAAGGGGTTATTTATTAATTCACATAAACCCTAATTAGGGTGCATCACTTGTTCAAGTTTATTAAAGTTTGATTCTTGTTCAGCTAGAATCTCACGGTACGTTCTTGTTTATATTTATGTTAATCTTTTATATGTTATAGTTGATCCTACGCTTCCGCATATATGTCTACTTGTTTATATGATTGTCATGCTTAATAATTCTAACAGTGGCATCACGAGCTTGCTATAACATGTAATTGATTACATAAAACACACAAAAAACGAATTTTGATTGTTTTAGATACATGTTAGTAGAATCTTTAGATCTAGGGTTTAAAAATTTTCGAAACCCTTAAAAAATTTTTTGGGGGGGGGGGGGGGGGGGTCGATTACTCCTTTATCCAAATTAGGGTTTGTGGATTTATATTAATTGGATTAGAAACCTTAGGCTGGCTACATGTTTATGTGTTATTTGAACTATCCTATGACCTAATTGGTAATTGTTATGCATGAATCTATGACGAAACATGCATGTTAGTAATGGATTAATTGATTGATAAATTGTTTGTTTTGGTTTATCACATGTAGATAGATCTAAAATTGGGGAAGACCTCAATTAATTAAAATCAATTTATGTGCTATGTGGTGTGTTATTAACTATGACCTACGCAATTGATTCGTCAATGTGTGTGGCTCCACTTCCGTTAAGAAGGGAAGGCCTTAGTTGATTATATGCATATTGGAAAACCTAGAATTGATTTGATTAGGGTTTATCTAATCAAGTATGCATGTGGCTAATTGTTTCACTTTTATAGTTGTTATGTTTATTAGTTGATTAATTTGTTTTATTACTTGTTTTATTGTTTTGTTGGACACGTTGTAAGCAATAAAAGGGTAATTTTTTGAAAAGAAAATTAATTTGACTAATAATGGTGAAACTTGTTGTGATAAATTATGGATCTTGCAAAGTCTTATGTGCCGACAGTGGTTCGCTTTGCACAGTAATTGGCTCCCAGGAGAGACTAGCAAGTTTTATAATTTATTACATGTTTTTAAGACTAAAGTCATAAACTTTTCTTGATTGATGTTTTTGTACATAATGGAAACATTACATGTGCAATATCATCTTAAGGGTGATTTACCTCAATTCCACGCGTCATTTTTGTGGTAATTATCTGAATAACATGTAAGAGTAGGATATAGTGGGTGATAATTGTTCGTACTTCTTTAATTGGTGAACCCGATACCTCAAGTAACAAGTTTTTGATTTAATCTTAGTTTAAAACGATTAACTAAAAAGGTTTTGAAAACTAATGTTATGAAGATGAGTGCATGCATCTTCGTACATGTTTTGATTATCATATCAAACTTAATACCCTATAAAATTTAAGTTACATGCCATCTAACTATAAGAAACACTTAAAGTTATTATTTGGTAAACGTGAGACCTAGGCTAAATTTTAATGACAAGGTAAAATTTTGTTAATGTGTGAGACCATAGATAGATATTTTACATGTTTCTAAGTTAGACAACTTAATTAAGTTGTGCATGAGACCTAGAACTTAAGGCATGAGATGGGATGAAACATGCTTACATTGCAAATTGATGAATCAATTTGGTGTAATTCCCATAATGATCTAGGACTTGGAAAATTGTTTGCCAATTGTTGTTCGACAGATTACCATCTTTTATACTTTCATTACTAGCAGATCAACTGATGTAGTGAAATCTATGAAAAGTTGGATCCTAGATTTTCAAGAAAATTAGTTGGTTATATGAATATACCCTTGGGTATTATATTTTCTTGGAAATTTGAATTATCAAAAATACTAATGTTTGAACTTTTTTCTGTAGAAACGGCTCAACCCGATAACTCCACTGTAATTTATGTCTTCAAGAGTCATCTTGAGAGAGAAATCTCGACTGGAAAGAATTTCAGTGATTGGCACAGATCGCTCTGAATTGTCTCGAGGGTGCTTTTCGTACAAGTCATTGTGAGGAAAGAAATAAAGTCATCTTCGCAACAAACTTTCTACGTGATAGTGCTAAGATATGGTGGGAAGGTAAAATATGTGAAAAGATGAAGCTTGGATTGACGTGTGCTCATGGAATGAATTCAAGGAGCTCTTTAGAGCGGAATATGCTCCGGCCGAAGAAGTTGCCAAGATTCGGGAGGAGTTCCAATCTCTCGTACAGACTAAGGAAACGGTAAATGAGCTTTGGATGAAGTTTGTTGATATGATCCCTTATTGTTACGAATACCACAAGAAAGAACAGCTCAAAGTTGAAATTTTTCAAAGAATGCTTCGCGAAGATATTCGGCAAGTGGGGTCCCCTTTCAAGGATACCTCTCTTGAAGATCTCTTAGGTAGAGCCCGCGTGAGGGAGGCATATTTACTAAGGTAGAAGGATGTGGAAGGGAAAGATAATAAGAGAAAGCAAGATTTTGTCGATCAAGATGCAAAGAGACCTAAACAAGATAATGGTCGAAAGGGCGGTAGAACCCAAACCAAATCTCCATGTAAAAAGTGTAATAAATTTCATCTTGGAGAATATCGGGCAAACTTGTCGGGTTGTTATAAATGTGGTTCTCTAAGCCACCTGAGTAGAGATTGCAAGAAACCAATGATTATGTGCTACGGATGTCATGAGTTAGGACATAGGATCAATGAATGCCCGAAGACCAAGGCAAATGAGGCGGGGCCCTTAAAGTCGGTAAAGGAAGAAAAGGCGGAAGTTCCTAAACCCAAAGCCCGAGTGTATGTAATATCCTCTAAAGAAGCTAAGTCGATGCCCGATGTTGGTTTAGGTACAATTCTTATTAATTCCATACCCGCTCGCGTATTGTATGATTCGGGTGCAAGTGTCTCTTTCGTATCTTATGAATTTAGCAAAAATCTATGCAATCCACTAAGTAAACTTCCCTTTCCCTTTGAAGTTGAGATAGCGGATAGTAAGGTTGTAGTTGTATCTAACGTGTACCATGATGTAGAGATAGAGATTGATGACAAAACCTTTAGGATAGACTTGATTCCTATTACGCTCGGAGAGTTCGATATCGTAATCGGCATGGATTGACTTGGTAAACATAATGCCGCCATTTTATGTGGTCAAAAGCTCGTGCGGGTCATAAATCCTCTAGGTCGTGAAATCACTATTTATGGTGAGAAAAGAAAGGGTGAACTTAGGCTTTGTTCGGTGACGGAAGCTAGGAAGTATTTGTCATGTGGTTGCTATGCCTTTATGGCAAATGTAATAGATACTACTTTTGACAAGAAAAGTGTTAATGAAGTTCCGGTTGTGAATGAGTATAGTGACGTATTTCCGGAAGACTTGTCGGGTATTCCACCCGAAAGGCAAGTCGAGTTTCGTATTGATCTTGTTCCGGGAGCTACTCCTATCGCCAAAACTCCTTACCGTTTTGCTCCATCGGAAATGAAAGAATTAATGAGCCAACTCCAAGAATTACTCGACAAAGGCTTTATCCGCCCTAGTAGTTCACCGTGGGGAGCTCCAATCTTGTTTGTTACAAAGAAAGATGGTAGCATGTGAATGTGCATTGATTACCGTGAACTGAATAAGGTCACGGTGAAAAATGTGTATCTTTTACCAAGAATTGATGACCTCTTTGATCAACTTCAAGGCGCAAAATGGTTTTCAAAAATTGATCTCTGCTCGGGTTATCACCAATTGAAGGTTCGGGAAGAAGACATCCCTAAGACGGCTTTTAGGACCCTATATGGACATTATGAATTCGTTGTCATGCCTTTCGGCCTTACAAATGCACCCGCGGTTTTCATGTATCTCATGAACCGTGTGTGTAGGCCGATGTTCGACAAAACCGTTATAGTGTTCATTGATGATATTCTTATCTATTCTAAAAGCAATGAGGAACATGAAGTACATTTACGGGAAATTCTCGAAACGTTAAGAAGAGAAAGATTGTAAGCCAAATTTTCAAAGTGCGAATTTTGGTTGCAAGAAGTCCAATTTCTTGGTCACGTTATTAATTCGGAAGGTATTAAGGTTGACCCGTTTAAAGTTGAAGCCATGATGAATTGGCAAGCACCAAAGAATGTTAGTGAAATCATAAGTTTTCTTGGACTCGCAGGGTATTACCATAGGTTCATTCAAGATTTTTCTAAGATCGCGTCATCATTAACACAACTCACCAGAAAAAATACTCCTTTTGTGTGGGGCGAAAAGCAAGATGAAGCTTTTAATACCCTGAAGAAGAAGTGATGTGAAACACCTGTTCTTGTACTACCCGAAGGAACCAAAGATTTGGTAGTTTATAGTGATGTATCATATTCCGGTCTTGGGTGTGTTCTTATGCAATGAGGTAAAGTGATCGCTTATGCTTCAAGACAATTAAAGAAACACGACGAGAAATACGAAACTCATGATCTTGAACACACATTAATCCCTAAGTGTTTTTCTCTCCTTTTCTTCCTCTAAAACCGATCGACCAACTCCTTTGGGATCTTGGATCGATTTTTTGTTCATCAAAAAATCATTCTTGTGTTTTTACTAGCATAAACTTAATACGGGGTTAATTCGTGTGTATAAGAACGAGGTAATTACTCACTATAGTAATTATCAAGGAATCGAATAACAAAACGGTAAGGGGTTATTCATTAATTCACATAAACCCTAATTAGGGTTCATCACTTGTTCAAGTTTATTAAAGTTTGATTCTTGTTCAGCTAGAATCCCACGGTACATTCTTGTTTATATTTATGTTAATCTTTTATATGTTATAGTTGATCCTACGCTTCCGAATATGTGTCTACTTGTTTATATGATTGTCATGCTTAATAATTCTATCAAGATTTATGTTGATGTGAAACATCGTGAGAAACATCAAGTTCATCAACAATCTTCAAGAGGAATGGGGACGCTATGTCACAATAGTCAACCAAACAAAGGACTTGCATGCAGTGAATTTTGATCAGCTGTATGATTTCTGAAGCAGAACCTAGCTGAAGCCAATAGAGTAAGGAAGGAAATAATGGAAAAGAATCATGATCCTCCAACACTTATTGCTAACACACAAACACCTCTATCATACAACTCACATCAACCATCATCATCTACTCACAACTACATGCAACAACCAATTCGGCAACAACAAATTCTACAACCACCAATCCACAACAACAGATACAACAATACCAAGTACCTGAGAACACTGATTATGACTATGATGAATGTACTATTGCTTTGACAGATGCTTTGCTATGTTATCCACGGCATTCAATGTCTGCTACAACAAACCAACTAACAACAACCAAATGATTTTATCAAATACTCGCAACAAGCAGATTTCTCAACTGGGAATGAATATTTATCGTTTACCACACATATTAAACATTGTAAAAATTTTGTTTGTAGATACATAAATTAGGACGTAAAGACTTAACAAAAAATGCAAGAGAAAAGTTCAACTAAAGACTAATATTTTCTTGCATACTGCGAGACAAATTTCAGCTACTCATTTTGTAAAGGAAAAAAAGGAGGTGATTAATTAATATTTTTAATTAAAATCACTTTCACCTTTTTTCATATAAAAAATTATGGGTTTTGCTAACGACAGCCCTTAGGGTTGCGGTTAATATGATCATTTTTACTACAATTAGTAGTAAAAAACTGATTCACTAAATGAGAATGAAGTGTTTGTTGTGTATCATGATTTTTAGAGATTTCATCCACTTTTATCGAAAATGTCATCCAATAAGAATCATTCATTAGTTCATATTTAATAAAATCAAACTCTTAACAACAACCCTTAGGGCTGCCATTAACAAAACCCAAAAATTATATATCTCATGAACCATAAACCCTTAACCTATATAAATTATACTATCGTGACGAGCATTTAATTATCTTTCAATAGATGAGTACTTTCATAATATATTATCGACAAACTTTTTCTTTAGTTTTTAGTATTTTTTTCGGGTACAATACTTTGCTTGATATATCACATGTAATATAGCACTAACCTGCTGTCGTAAAATGGGTATAAATATTTGTGTAGAACTCCAAATGATTCATCATTTTTGGTATTGAAAAGTACGTATCATTACCTTTCCAACTATCAATCACACATAATTTTTGATCCTTATAATCAATACAATTTGTTAATAGAAGTTTGGGAAATAAAAGTTTTTATTTTTATTTTTATTTTTTTTAGTCAAACTCGCTCGATGCATCACATGTGATATAACACTAATATGTAAGTTTGAACACTCAACATGATGTCATAAAATAAGCAAGAAACTCCAAATAATTCACCATTTTTTGGATTAAAAAATATACATCATTAGCTTTTCACCTATGTATCACACATAATATTTGAACCTCAAAATCAAACAGTTTATTTATAGAAGTTGGAGAAAATAAAAGAAAAAAAATTCAAACTCGTATGATATATGACATGTGATATAACACCAATATATATGTTCCAACAATCAATATGTTGTCATAAAATGGGTATAATTATTTGTATACAACTCTAAAAGATTCACCATTTTTTACTGAATAGTAATACTGTTGGACCCTTTTTACTTGGTTAAAGTTAACTACAAAGTTAATCTAACCAAGTTCCATGATGTAGCGAAGTATTGATTAATTACTAAAAGTAAATAAACGTAAACGATAAGACACAAAGTTTTTCAACGTTTAATTCTTTATTAGAAATTAATCAAAAGAATTATACCCAAGTGTTTGTTGAACAACACTTGGGATTGAAATGACAAGTATGGTATACTCCTCACTAAACTCAAACTAAGTTTGAGTGACAACTAAGATCCAGCTGAGCTATCTCAGGGATTGTGTTGTTCTTTGGAGAGAGTAAAGATTTGGTTTGCGAAGTCTAAGCATTAAGTGCACAAATGTAATCTTTACCTCTCCCACTTATTATCTATTTATACCCAAGGTGATTCTAACAGATACCTAATAGAAAAAGTGTTACACCCCGTGCCCGCTTTGACCAAAAACTTAAAACTTTTACGCGGAAACGCTTTGACCCGTTACTGACTCCTGTAACTCATTCATAAACTAACTAAAATCAGTTACAAGACAAACATTGAGACTATTTTTAGAAGAACTAAACTCCAATACTTTTAAAATGAGTGGTGGCACCCTTAAGTGCACTATGACCCCTAAAGTGCATTGTGACCCCTAAAGTGCACTATTTTTCTCAAAATGACCCGTAACATTTTTAACATAAAATCAACACTGTAAACCTATATTTAAACATATGTAATCCACACTTAACTTAAAATATACATTAGACCTTGTTTCCCAAAATCCTTGACCCGTTAGACCCAAAATGGGTTAAAATGAACCTTGTTCCAAACACCCCTTTTTCTGCATAACCCTTTAGTGCACTTTTGACCCATTTTCTGAAAAAAATGACTTTTATAACATGACATTACACCAAAACTTCCAGAAATCATTAGGACAATATAAACATCAATTATTTGTATAAACTTGGTCATAATGACCTGCGAAAACGTGCTTTACAAAGTGACGGGTTTTGTGCCAAAACCCGTTTCGACCCATTTACATAATAAACCATCTACAATACTTCATTTATCCACCAAACTTAACCAACATCCTTATAAATATATATTAAACTCATTCCTTAACCACATGACCCGTTTACATCCCAAAATGGGTAATTTGACACTTATGCCAAACACTCCCTTAACTTGACTATAAACGCTTGAAACATACTTTGGCGCACTATTAGACCACCAAAGCATTACAATAACTTTGACATACACTTTAGAAATCATAGAAAGACTCTCGGGGGTACAACTTTGACTTGAGCTCGATATACAACCTAGCTCCTACTTTCTTACCATTCCTTCTACTTCACATATCCAACCTTAATCCTTATCCAAGCCTTCCATAAACGCATACCAACCTACAAAAGGTTAGACAACTAAACCGTAAGTACAAAGGCTTAGTAAGTAAAACGGATATAACATAACATCATAATTTATTCACACATTAAGCATCATAATACGTTTACCACATTACAACACTAAACATAATACATACCTTAGCTACTTCAAGCCTTCCTACACACTTACACTAATCCAACTAAACTCTCAAGCCTCTTTTTCTAGTTATGCCAAACTAGCTTTACATTTACTTCTTCATCATACAATCAATCAAACACTTTCAATCACCTTATCATAACAATCATATAACACATAATGTAAAAAATCATCATAATATCAAATCATAACCAGTTTACTTACCTTAGCTTCCCAAAAGCTAAGTTAACAATAACAATACCACCATCATCATCAACATCACTATTCATCATCATCATCATCCTTCATAATTAGCCAAAACCTAACAACATAACAATCAATAATCATAAACAAGGGTTTATATAAAACCCACCATAACTTACCCATCTTCCTTTCTAAATCATCATATGATCATACCTTGATCATATGATGATTTCCCACTTTAATCACAAACTATAACTTTAACATAATCAAGATGGGGAGTACTTACTTGATTGATTATTGCTAGAACTTAACCCTAGCATAAGACCTTAATCTTCTCCATTCTTGGACCATCAAGACCCATCTCTTTCCCTCTCTTTCTCTATTGTCGACACTACATACACACATACATAATCCTGGAACCTATCCAGAATACTCTATCTTCATAGAAAAGTTATGTACCAAATGACATATTTGGTCCCTCAAGTCCTTTCTCTTCTATATTGGCCACAATGCTTACTAATAACTCTTTAATACTAGTCAACATTAGTCCCTTGAGTTTATGCTTCATATTTCTATAACTACATTAGTCGTACTTTGACCGTAAAGTTGACTACCGGGTTTGACTAGCCAATCATGTTAGGCCGTAGTCAAATTCATCTAGGGTGGGGTCTAAGTACTCGGGAAACGGGTCTAAAAATTTCTACCCCCTTATTTAGATTTCGTCCCTGAAATCTCGCGTCTATTACTATCCAAAACTCATTTACAACAAACACTCATTCTCATACTTCGAATCTTTAATCATTTCATTGCAACAATCTAGATGATCTCGCAATTCTAATCTTTCTATAACACAATCACTACTCATAATCCACTATAAACAAAACTTCTTATCATAAGCTTATCTAAAATTCCCAACGATGACGACCTGTCATTCGGAGGAAATTTACTATTTGACTTTATAAAAGTCAAACTTCAACACTAATACCACATCATACACCTATGCCCTAACATGATATAAAATTATATACCGGCCAATATCGTATTTTACATTATACCAACACTTATTTACTTCAAAAACCGGTTACTTATCTCAAATTTATATCAAGTACCATTCAAATGACACTTTTAAAATCTTCACCACGCATTACTTAAGGCATCCTCTTGTTAAATTCCGGGAATGACTACCTATTATCTTGTCAACTTTAATGTATAAGCCCATTCTAGGCGTCTATCTTAAGGTTCACATATGACCTTAACACAGCTATGAACTTTTATTCATACTAATCTTTTCTTATGACGTCTAACCATTTTAGTTTTCACTTTCTCATATCTCTACCCGTATTCATGTCATATCGGCTACATATAAGCCCACTCATTTATAACTCTTTACTTACATAAAAAGGCGTCCCAATCTATGCAAGTAAGGAATTATAAACTTATGGTTCGGTGATTTACAATTTCTTTATTCAAATGAAGAGGCGTCCCAATCCATTTAAATAAGGAGATTATAAATCCTCCTACTCATGTACTTCCGACACAACAATCATACTTACTTTACTTTCCTTCTTTTCTAGCCTTGGATCCAATCTCACTAACTATTCATCCATGTCATAAAGACAAGCTGGCTATCCCGAAGGATACCATAATATCCATGCCCTTGCGGCAAGCTGGGCCACCCCGAAGGATGCCATAACTATCATCCATGCCATAACTATCATCCATGCCATAAGACAAGCTGTACAACCATGCCATGAAAGGCAAGCTAAGATATCCCAAATGATACTTTCATACATGCCAAGAATATAGTCAAACCATGCCAGCGAAGGCAAGCTAACAACCATGCCATGAAAGGTAAGCTATCATCCATGCCGAAAAAGGCAAGCTATCATCCATGCCATAAAGGCAAGCTAAACAACCATGCCATGAAAGGCAAGCTATCATCCATGCCATAAAGGTAAGCTAAACAATCATGCCATGAAAGGCAAGCTAGGCCATCTCGAAGGATGCCGAAAACACATGCCATAATGAAGGATACCAAAACTAGAGAATTGGATCCAAGCTATATCTAACTTATCATCTTCACTCACTTTATCTTTCATGTACTTTTATCATTAAGTACACGCTATCACTTCAACACTTCTCATTGCCTTGAGCAATTTCAACATTCGCTACCACGTTTACTTTCATCTAGACAAGTTGCTATATTACACTTGTTAAATTATGTTTGCATTCTAACAATGCTACTTATCATTTATCCGTCAACCCCAAGTTGACTCATACATTCACTACGTGGCATCTCTATTTTAGACAAGTTCTATATGATGCTTGTCCATTTACAGTTTACACATTCTCTATGTGTCCTTACCACACACTTTTACTATTATCCGTCAACCCTTATTGACCATGTTCACAACTCATACTATTACTTCATTTAGTCAACTCAACTTTACACATATAAGCCTTACTGATTGGTCCCAAAGCAGTCAGATATTATTGACCAAGGTCAACAAGTCAAGGACAGCCTCGTTCCAATACTCCGGTGATAGTATAGTGTTTTCCCGGGTCGTTAAAGTCCCAGCGAGATTGAAATGGTGTCGTTTTGAAATCGTTTATGAGTGAGTGGCACTGAGGACAGTAGCCCATATGATATGGAATTGATTTTTCTACTGTTATTCTGGTATTGGTACACAGATATAATATTCACAAAAATCAGATACCAGATATATGCACAAATTCACAATCAGATTCACGTAACAGACAAAAAGTGGGATTTGGTATTTAACAAACTACAGGGGGTGCTTTTGAACTTTTTGAAACTTAAAATTAAAAAGAAATTTGAAAATGAAAATGAAATTATGAAAATGATTAAAATATTATTTAATTAATAAAACTATTAAAAATCTAAATTAAAACCTAATTTAAATTAACTAAAAATGATAAATGATATAAATTAAACTAAAAATTAGCAAAAATATTTTCTAAACTTAAATTAGAACTTGAAGAAAGTATAAAAAATAAAAATAAATATTTTTGTCTTTTTATAAGCTTTTTATTAATTAAAAACTATTCAACTTAATTAAACTAATTAAAATACTTTTAATTACTATTAATACTAAATTAACTTAGAAAATTATAAGAAAATTTATAAAATTACTTAACCATCACTGGAATCCTAAAAAATTATAAAAACTCTAAAAATTATGTTTTAAGATTAATCCACTAATTATTTACCTTTTAATTACTTTAAATCTAATTTAAACAATTAAAATAAGAAAAATGGAAAATGAATAGTAGAAATTCAAATTATATTTTCTAAAAGTCTATTATACTATATTAGAGCTAGGAAAAATATAAAAACTAAGTTATGCTTTATAAAAACTAAATATGATATTTAATACTTAATATTAATTAATAATTAAGAAAACTAAAATTAAATCTAATAAATACTAAATGACAGAATAAAAATCTAGAAAAATTACTGAATTTACTTTAATATAAAAGGTAATTAATAAAAATACAAAAATACTAAATACTTAATAAAAACCTAAAAATGAAAATTAAAATTAAATTGAATTAAATAAAAACTATCACTTAATTTAAACTTGGTTTTTCTTGGATTTTCTTTTACAACTTTACTTTACTACTGAAAATGAAAAACTTTTGTGAAGACACTTTAGAAAATAGCTTATTTATAAGCTATAAGCACCCCCTTTGGCTTATCAGTTGACTTTTGTTGACTGTGTGGGCAAATAAGCTCAAATGGGTGTAGGTGGGGTCCACAATGGTGGAAATGGGTACAAATAAGCTCAACAAACTTCAATAAGCCAGAAATAACAAACAATGATCACAAATAAGTTGTTTTGAAATAAATAAGCACTTTGACAAATTATCTTAAACACAGAACTGGGACAGAGTTGAGGGGCTAAACCAGGTGGGGTCCACTGAGTCCTAGGTCAAACAAGGGGTCAACTTATGATCCCTGGTAAGAGGGGGTTCAATGGTACAAAGTATGACAAGTGGGGCCTACTGAGGTGGTCACAAATCACCACCAAAGTGGTGGTGATGGACTGAGTCTGCTGGTGCAGGGCAAGGTTCACCCCCTGCAAGTCAGTTCAATAGCTTGTGGAGCCCACTCAAAAATTCTCAAAATTGAAACAACAATGAGAATCAAAAGCTGAAGTGGTAGAATTTAACTACAACAAGTTTCAAATCTTGAATCACAACACAAAAATCTATAGAAATCTTGCTAATTTGTGAAAAAACTGAGATTTGAACTTTTTGACTTTTATTTGAAACTAGAACTTTGACTTAAGTTAACTTTCGTTGATGATTACTGATTGATTATGCTATTTTGAACCACAATAAAGCTAAATCTAGTGATCTTGAGTATTTGTGAAAAGATTTGAGGTGTTGTAATGCTCAAATACCTACACAGTTAACTGTGTAGGTGATTTGTTCTTGATTTTGACTTTTACCCAAATCACCAACTGATTTTGTACTTTAAACTACCAAATGAGACTTATAGAATGATGTATAAACTATGGTAGCCCTCTGAGATTCACAACAACACAACTAAGCAGCCTAATCCAAACACCCCTTATGCATGACTGTTTTGATATTTCCAAATCAACTAGGTGTTAGATTGTATAAGCTTGATCCCAAACTGCAAATTATGACTAGATGAGCTTATCTAAGTACTTAGAAACAGATTACCACTATAGTTACACAAGTTTTACTATTAAGCTAAATTGACAGTTAAACCTACAATTTTTAGTAACTAATTATTTTAACAAACAAGCTATAAATTTTAAGCTCAAAATTACTTAGCTAACAAACAAAAGACAGAATCAAACATAGAAATGCACTAAGTAAACAAGCAAATCAAAAGCTATTGTTAACTAAATTTTTAGAGGAATTATCAAATGAGTAAAAGCTTACAATAAACCCCTAGCTTGAACAAGGGGCTTCTCCACAGAAGCCTATCTTTAAATAGGCTTAATCCAATCCAAGCTTTGCTCTTCACTGATTCTCCAAACCTGAAAATAAGAACTAAACACCACAGTTGACTTTTATTGACTTTTTTAGTTTTTTTTTGTTTTTTCTAGGATAACTGGATTTTAGAGTCTCTAAAAGCTTTAACAAGCTTATTGGAACTTAAGTGAAGCTAATTCAGTCCATGATACCTGGTACATTTCACAACTAAGCTTATTTAGAAATCCTTAAATTTAGAAAATTGAAATTACAAAAGACAGAATTGAAACCTTGATTTTATTACTTGAAAAGATTAAGAGTACATGGAATAACTGCTACAAAGCTTAAAATGGAAAGTTACACTGAAAATGAAAGCTTAATTTTAAAAACGACACTAAAAACTATTAATTAACTACTAACTTCTTCCTTGCACTCTTCTGCTATTTATAGCCATCCATTAGGGTTTCTTTGAGCATCTCTGATTACTTTGTGACCCTTGGATTGTTCTGAGACCTTCTAATCACTCTCCACGTGTCTTGGCGGGAAAAGAAGAGGTGTGGGTTTTGGACTATTCAGACAAGGGGGTGGTAGCATTTAATGTGGATGTGAGGGTTGGTGTAGTGGGTTGGGCGGTGGCGTCTGGTGGGGTGTGATGGGACCTGCAAGTGGTGGTGGTGGTGGGCAATACCAGGGGAGAAGGAGGGTTTGGCGGTTTGGTGTTGTTTGACTGGTATTTGACCAAAGGGGG
The DNA here is from genome assembly GCA_030686995.1 of Artemisia argyi. Classification (NCBI taxonomy): domain Eukaryota; kingdom Viridiplantae; phylum Streptophyta; class Magnoliopsida; order Asterales; family Asteraceae; genus Artemisia; species Artemisia argyi. Next base: position 111,268,766 of record CM060682.1, on the reverse strand, counting down.
TCAAAGTTTGACCCCTATAATATTAAGGGTGTGATGGTGTGGGCTGGTTTAGCTTTGGGCCCAAGAAACAGGTATTGGGTGGGCTTAGGGGGGTTTTGGATTGGACTTGGGTTTATGGAGTAGTATTATTTAGTGTTGGATCCGGTTTGGTTAATGGATTACACAAGGACCTATTTTGCAAATTAACGAAAGTTGAGGGGTGGGATTTGGAATTTTTCCAAATTGATTCCAAGGGTGTAATTTGCCATATCATGAATAGTGTAAGGTCCTTTGATGATTTTTCCAATTTATTTTCACCAGGGACTGAAACCGTCAAACTTTCAAACTTCAGGGACCATTTGTGTAATTTTCACCAAACTTTCCACCAAGGACCAATCCTGCCATAAAAGGTTAGTGCAAGGACAAAATTTGTTTTTCTCAAAGTTTTTCATATCCCAGGGACCATTTTTGACAATTTCCAAAGTTCAGGGACTAAACTTGACATTTTGTGAAACTTTTCACCAAAGGACTAATTATGTAACTTTTTTATTTATAAGGACCTTTGGTGACTTTTTCAAGTTTTTAGAATGACCAGGGACTAGATTTGACAACTTTTGAAAGTTGGGGGACTGAAACTGCCAATTTTGCAAACTTTGTGCGTTTTTCATCTGTTTTTGATACTTTTGCATTTGAAACATGTAAAACACTTTCCTGGGATATTTTCACTATTTTGATTCAATATAGAGTGTTTTTAGATGTTTTGGCAGCTAAGAAATGGTAAAAATGATGAGTATTTACACACTCATCAATCCCCCACACTAAAACATTGCTAGTCCCTAGCAATCTTTTGAGAAAAACCTGATGGATTTGAAATTCTCTTTACCAAAAGCCATCACTTCTGGAGTAGCCAGGTGTAAGAACTGTGGCGCACCTGATAACCGTGTGATTTTGAGCAAACCACCAGCTGTCAACGGATTTGATTAGTCTTTACCAAAAGCCGTTTGCTTCTGGACTAGCCAGCATCTTGATGGACTAAGTCAACATCTTGGTGAGCTGATTACCAATTATGGATTTTCCACGGCCTTTACCACAAGCCATAATCTTGTGGGCTAGCCAACTCATTTGTTTTTGGGGAGCTGAGGAACCATACAATTTTTGGCAAATTGCAAGCCATCAACGGGTTTGAGATGTCTTTACCAAGAGCCATTTGCTCCTGGACTAGCCAATCCATTTGTCATTTAGACTTTGGCGGACTGATTACCACAAAAATTTTGAAATAAAGTGAAAATTTTTTGAAAAATTTAGGCCTAAAAATGGTAGTACTTAGAAAGTTTTGTGATAAAATTCGTAAGAATTCCCCCCCCCCCCCCCCCCCCCACACTAGAATTGAATATTGTCCTCAATATTCAAAGTCCCGGCTATTATGCCAAATCTCTGAACGGAAAAAGCTAATATTCGATGCTAACTGTGGAAATATCGATTTTATTTTTCACTTTATTTATCTGTACATACAATTACACATTTTTTTTTATTTTATTTTTTTTGAAATGAGACTTATATACATATTTACTTTTCAACAGGTGGGGGACGGTCACTCCCCCACACTAGGGTGGTAGAAAGTAGAAAGAAGTCAGAAATACGGGTGAAAACCCATATATGTTGCTAATTTTTGTTCACCGAGTCACTAGCTTGACTCGATCCCCGAATTCATTGGTCCATGGGGAAAGTTTGGAGATCCGGGACAACCATGGGTGGTATGTCCTCTCCAAAATAATGTTTCAATCTATGACCATTCACTTTGAAGTTGGGACCTTCGGGTTGAGATAACTCAACAGTCCCGTATGGATATACTTTAGCAATAGTGAATGGTCCAATCCATCGGGTTTTTAATTTCCCCGAGAAGATCTTTAATCTTGAGTTGAAAAGAAGGACTCTGTCACCGACGTTGAAAACGCGGTTCTTAATCTTAGAGTCGTGAATCTTCTTTGTCTTTTCTTTGTAGATCAAAGAGTTCTCGTAGGCTTGATCACGAAGTTCATTTAATTCATTGATTTGAACCTTACGGTGATCACCCGCTTTATGAAGGTCGTAGTTAGCATGTTTCAAGACCCAGTAGGCTTTGTGCTCGAGCTCGATCGGTAAATGACACGCCTTCCCGTATACAAGCTTGTATGGAGTACACCCGATGGGTGTTTTGTAAGCTGTACGGAAGGCCTAGAGTGCATCATCTAGTTTATCCGACCAGGAAGCTCGGTTTTCACCTACTGTCCTCTCAAGAATGCGTTTTATACCACGGTTGGAAACCTCCACCTGCCCACTTGTTTGGGGGTGATATGCGGTAGAAAGACGATGAGTAACACCGTACTTAAGCATGACTTTTGCAAATTGATCATGGCAGAAGTGAGTACCGCGATCACTAATGATGGCACGTGGAGTTCCAAAACGAGCAAAGAGGGATTTCAAGAATTTCACAACAACTCGGGCATCGTTAGTGGGTAAGGCCTTAGCCTCAACCCATTTTGACAAATAGTCAACAGCCACGAGTATGTATTTGTTTCCACGAGAAGATGGGAATGGCCCCATAAAATCAATGCCCCAGACGTCAAAGATTTCACAAACTTGAAAGGCATTTTGTGGCATTTCGTTCTTTTGTGAAATATTCCTGTGACGCTGACAAGCATCACAGGCTTTGACTAACTCGTGGGCATCCTTATAGATTGTGGGCCAATAGAAACCGGAATCAAACACCTTTTTGGCGGTGTAGTTAGGACTATGGTGACCCCCGGTGGGTCCAGCATGGCAAGCCTTGAGAATATCAGCGGCTTCCTGTCTGTATACACATCGCCTGATGACTTGATCGGCACAGATTTTGAAGAGGAAGGGGTCGTCCCAGAAGTAATGTTTGACGTCTTTGAAAAATTTGTTTTTCTGTTGGGACGCCAACCCCTTAACGATGAAGTTACCCGCATGGTAATTTGCAAAGTCGGCAAACCATGGGGTAGTAGAGTCACCACGAATGGTAACCGCACTGAGTGTCTCGAGAGGGAATGTTTCATTTATTTCTTGTTTCTCGGACACATCTTGATGTGGGTTTTCTAATCGTGAGAGATGATCAGCAGCAAGGTTCTCGGCTCATTTTTTATCACGGATAATGATATCAAATTCTTGGAGGAGGAGAACCCAACGGAGAAGCCTCGGCTTTGCATCTTGCTTTGCAAATAGGTACTTCAAAGCCGAGTGATCCGTATACACCACGCATTTGGTCAGGATCAAGTATGGCCGGAATTTATCAAAGGCATACACCACAGCTAGGAGTTCTTTTTCAGTGGTGGTGTAATGACCTTGAGCCTCGGTCATAGTTTTACTTGCGTAGTGTACAGGCTGAAAGTATTTTGCTTTTCGTTGCCCCAAGACCGCACCTATGGCAAAATCACTAGCATCGCACATAAGCTCAAAAGGTAGGTCCCAATCGGGGGCAACAAGAATCGGTGCCTTGGTAAGCTTTTTCTTTAATGTTTCAATAGCTTCGATGCACTCAGGAGAGAAGATGAAAGGAGCATCCTTCTCGAGGAGATGGGTCATAGGCCGGGCAATCTTAGAAAAATCTTGGATAAACCTACGGTATAAGCCGGCATGACCCAAAAAGCTCCTAACACCTTTAACGGTGGTGGGATGAGGTAATTTAGCAATGACATCGATTTTAGCTCTGTCAACCTCAATCCCGTTTTTTTAAATTTTATGGCCGAGGAAAATGCCCTCCTTGACCATAAAGTGGCTCTTCTCCCAGTTAAGACTTAGATTCGTTTCTTTGCAACGTTTAAGCATCTGTTCCAAGTGGGAGAGGCAAGACTGGAATGAATCCCCGATGACTGAAAAGTCATCCATGAATACCTCCATGGTTTTCCCGATCATTTCGGAAAAGATAGACATCATGCACCTCTAGAACGTGCCTGGTGCATTACATAAGCCGAAAGGCATACGTCTGTAAGCAAAAGTTCCGTAGGGGCATGTGAAGGTAGTCTTCTCTTGATCCTGGGGATCAATGGGGATTTGGAAGTAACCCGAAAAACCATCGAGGAAGCAGTAGTATTCATTCCCCGCAAGTCTTTCAAGCATCTGGTCCATAAAAGGGAGAGGAAAATGGTCTTTACGGGTGGCTTCCTTTAACTTTCGATAGTCAATACATACTCGCCAACCCGTGACCAAACGAGTTGGAATCAACTCGTTATCCTCGTTGGTGACAACGGTAATGCCACCCTTTTTAGGGACACAATGAATTGGGCTAACCCAAGGACTGTCAGATATAGGATAAATCAATCCCGCATCAAGAAGTTTAAGAACTTCTTGTTTGATAACTTCGTGGATTTTGGGATTTACCCTTCTTTGTTGTTGCACTGCTGGCTTAAAGTCATCCTCCATTAAGATTTTGTGTGTACAAAAGTCCGGGCTTATGCCCTTAATGTCGGAGAGTTTCCAAGCAATTGCTTGCTTGTTTGCTTTAAGAACCTTTAGGAGTGCTGCCTTTTCCTCATCTTTTAAGTCTTTAGCAATAATGACGGGCAATTTATTATCACCCTCAAGAAATGCATATTCTAGATGAGGAGGCAAGTCCTTGAGCCTAACCTCGGGAAAGTCTTCAGTTATTTCAACATTTTTGACTTCCTCTTTATGAAGTATTTTTGGAGACGGAGAGGGTGAAGGATCGTCATTTAACAATCTTTCAAGGAGAAGAATGTCCCCCTCCGGGTCAAGATAGTTTTCATCAACCCCACTTGGGATTGAGCTATCTTGAGCAAGAAAAGCCTCGACCTCTTCCAGAAGGAAGTCACTCCCCTCAAACGGAGTGAGGGAAGGGGAAGGGTCGGAAATGATAGGGTCAGTAGAAAGACTGCCACTAGATGAGAAACCAAGGACTTCTTGAGAATACTCCTCAGATGCAACATCGATGATGTCAATTCGGTTAACCGTTTCAGCGTCATAGTTGGAGGAGTATCTTGAAGTCTGATCAAGATTGAATGTGATAGCTTCGCCACCAACACGTAGAGTGATTTCTTCTTTGAATACATCGATTAAAGCACGACCCATTCTTAAGAATCCCCTCCCGAGAATGAGAGGAACTCTTGGGTCAGCATCGAAATCAACAATCACGAAATCTGCCGGAAAATGGAACTTTCCTACTTTCACGAAGATATCTTCGGCAATGCCGAGAGGACGGGATATAGTACGGTCTGCAAGCTCGAGTGTCATGCAGGTCGAAGTGAGAGCAGGAAGTGAGAGTCTTTTCCAGACTGTGTAAGGCATCAGGTTAATGCTTGCGCCAAGATCGGCCAAGGCAAAGCATTCAACCATCCCCGGGAAAATACAAGGAATGAGAAATTTCCCGGGATCCCCAAGCTTTTCAGGAAGCTTTTTCAAGAGCACTGCTGAGCAATGCTCATTAAGAGGAGTTTTTGCCATTTCACAAAGTTTTTCTTTGTTGCTTATCAGATTTTTTATTGTTGAAGCAAATTTAGGCATGAGAAGAAGAGCGTCCGCGAAGCTAATATCAAAGTGTAATTCTTGGAAAATTTGATAAAACTTTTCCATCTGATGGTTAGCTTTTTCGCGGTTCTTTTGATCATTCAAACGTGAAGGATATGGAATTGACGGCTTAGGATCATTCTTTGGGATTTCATCAGAACTCACAGGGGGATCAAATACAACTTTCGGCTTACGAGCCGGGACCGGGACAACTTGAGGGTGGACGTTGTTGATACCTCCGTTATTAGTAGGAAGTACCGTGTCCGTGGTAACCTCAGGCTCACGTTCCGCTACCTTAGGAGGAGAAGAAGAGGTAGAAGGAATCGAAGGTCCATTGTAAGATACCCCACTTCGGGTGGTGATCGCTTTGACATCGCCCCTCGGGTTAGTGATCGTGTTGCTTGGTAGTGTACCCGAGCCCGAGGGTCGATCATTTAAAGACTTCTGAAGCTCAGAGATCTTGCTGATCAATAACTGATTCGTTTCCTCTTGTGCTTTCATGAATTGTTTTAGCACTTCATCTGAGGAAGACGAGGGTGGAACAACGTTTTGAGGAGGATTTTGAACACGATTGTTTTGAAAATTCCCTTGATTTTGATTGTTGTTACCCTGAAAATTGTTTCTCTGATTGAAATTACCCTGATTGTAATTTCCTTGATTTTGGTTTCTTTGAAAATTTCCTTGAAAACCTTGGTTTTGATTGCCATTTTGAAAATTATTTTGATTAAACTGGCCTTGATTTTGATTCGGGTTTTGGAAATTTGAGTTTTGACCTTGGTTAAAATTCTGATTCGAGTTACGGTTTTGATTTTGGTTAAAACCGGGAGGTCCGAGAAAATTGTTGGAACGATAGCTTAAGAGATTACGGTCCCCTTGCGGTTGGTAAGAATTACCACCCGTATTGTAGGAACCGTGAGCAGCATATACGTTCTCTTGAGGAAAGCCAGCAGTAGCTGGACACTCGGAATACAGATGAGGGCCCCCACAAGTTTCACAACTTCGGGCCACGGCTTTCACTTGTTGATTTTGAACCTGATTTTGCATCGTTTGGTTCATTCTCAACACTGCCGTAGAAATATCATCCATCCTTTTGGTAAGAGCAATTATTTCAGGAAATGATGATGAAGGAGTAACTGAATGACATGACTCATCCCTCTCCGCAGAGGAATCCCAAAAGTTATGGTGGGCAGTCATGTTCTCGATTAAGTCATAGCACTCCTCGGGACGCCTTTTCATAAAGGTCCCACCAGCAGCAGCATTGAGAATGTCTCGGTGCCTCAATGTCAGACCATTATAGAAGGTATCTATGATGGTAACTTGCAACATATTGTGGTTAGGGCACCGATCAATAGCTAGCTTATAACGTTCCCAAGCCTCAAAAAGAGACTCATCGGGACGTTGCCGGAAGTTGCTGATATCATTTCGTAACTTGGTAACCATGGAAGGTGGAAAATATTTTGCTAAAAACTTGGTTACCATTTCATCAAATGTACGAATAGAATTTCTTGGGAGTCGGTCAAACCATGCAGTGGCATGATGAGTGAGAGAATAGGGGAAGAGGTACAGCCGGAGGGCGTCATCGGTGACACCATGCTGTTTCATGCTTTGGGTGACCGTGAGATATTTGTCAAGATGCTTATTGGCATCGTCACCCGGTAATCCGTGAAATTGACACGAATTCTGGACTTGTTGGATCATGTGATGCTTGAGGCCAAAGTCCGTAGCCTCAATAGTGAGTGGTGCAATAGGCCCACCCCGCCCTTGCATGGTAGGCTGGCACAACTCCTCCATCGTTCGAAGATCGGGAGCTAGCACATCCCTGGGAGGGTCAGGGGGTGGTAATGGTGGTGGTGGCCCAGCGGCCATTTCGGTCTTTGGTTCTTGTGTGTCAGAACGTAGCTCGAGTACGTTTTTCTGATGTTTACGTTTTGTTTGTGACCGAGTGCGCATGCACTAAAAACAATTTTTCAAAACAAGATCGAGGCAAAACCACAGTGAACTTAAACCAGAAATCACAAGTGAATGGCTTCTTTGAAAAAGGTACACCACTCACAGGGATATAAAGGCAAGTTTTAATCTTAAGTTTGGGAACTTATTATGGGTTTGTATTAATTAATTTGAAAAACTGCTTTAGGCTTATGGGTGTGTGTGCAGAAAACTTGGGAAATATTTTTGGAACTGATTCGTTAACCGAAATCGTCCCTTTAAGATTACTCGCAGGCTGGCGGGAGGAAGTAAATAGGTTTCCTCTTCAGTTCGCAATTTAATGTCAGAACTTACCTTAAACCAACTGTTTCAGGTTGTAATCTTAAAGAAAACGAAGTAATTTAACTTCACAGTTTGTTTTGTTGTTTTTAATTTTTTTGGTGTTTTCAACACTTCAGGAGAAGTGTTAATGAACGTTTTTTTGATATGATTATGTTTTTTACAAATTTGTGTGAAATTTGTACAGGGAGGGTTTTGAAAACCACTAAACTTAAAACGATTTTATAAAACACGCAACAACCTCCCCGGCAGCGGTGCCAAATTTTGATTGGTCCCAAAGCAGTCAGATATTATTGACCAAGGTCAACAAGTCAAGGACAGCCTCGTTCCAATATTCCGGTGATAGTATAGTGTTTTCCCGGGTCGTTAAAGTCCCAGCGAGATTGAAATGGTGTCGTTTTGAAATCGTTTATGAGTGAGTGGCACTGAGGACAGTAGCCCAGATGATATGGAATTGATTTTGCTACTGTTATTTTGGTATTGGTACACAGATATAATATTCACAAAAATCAGATACCAGATATATGCACAAATTCACAATCAGATTCACGTAACAGACAAAAAGTGGGATTTGGTATTTAACAAACTACAGGGGGTGCTTTTGAACTTTTTGAAACTTAAAATTAAAAAGAAATTTGAAAATGAAAATGAAATTATGAAAATGATTAAAATATTATTTAAATATTATTTAATTAATAAAACTATTTAAAAATCTAAATTAAAACCTAATTTAAATTAACTAAAAATGACAAATGATATAAATTAAACTAAAAATTAGCAAAAATATTTTCTAAACTTAAATTAGAATTTGAAGAAAGTATAAAAAATAAAAATAAATATTTTTGTCTTTTTATAATCTTTTTATTAATTAAAAACTATTTAACTTAATTAAACTAATTAAATTACTTTTAATTACTATTAATACTAAATTAACTTAGAAAATTATAAGAAAATTTATAAAATTACTTAACCATCACTGGAATCCTACAAAATTATAAAAACTCTAAAAATTATGTTTTAAGATTAATCCACTAATTATTTACCTTTTAATTACTTTAAATCTAATTTAAACAATTAAAATAATAAAAATGGAAAATGAACAGTAGAAATTCAAATTATATTTTCTAAAAGTCTATTATACTATATTAGAGCTAGGAAAAATATAAAAACTAAGTTATGCTTTATAAAAACTAAATATGATATTTAATACTTAATATTAATTAATAATTAAGAAAACTAAAATTAAATCTAATAAATACTAAATGACAGAATAAAAATCTAGAAAAATTACTGAATTTACTTTAATATAAGAGGTAATTAATAAAAATACAAAAATACTAAATACTTAATAAAAACCTAAAAATGAAAATTAAAATTAAATTGAATTAAATAAAAACTATCACTTAATTTAAACTTGGTTTTTCTTGGATTTTCTTTTACAACTTTACTTTACTACTGAAAATGAAAAACTTTTGTGAAGACACTTTAGAAAATAGCTTATTTATAAGCTATAAGCACCCCCTTTGGCTTATCAGTTGACTTGTGTTGACTGTGTGGGCAAATAAGCTCAAATGGGTGTAGGTGGGGTCCACAATGGTGGAAATGGGTACAAATAAGCTCAACAAACTTCAATAAGCCAGAAATAACAAACAATGATCACAAATAAGCTGTTTTGAAAGAAATAAGCACTTTGACAAATTATCTTAAACACAGAACTGGGACAGAGTTGAGGGGCTAAACCAGGTGGGGTCCACTGAGTCCTAGGTCAAACAAGGGGTCAACTTATGATCCCTGGTAGGAGGGGGGTTCAATGGTACCAAGTATGACAAGTGGGGCCTACTGAGGTGGTCACAAATCACCACCAAAGTGGTGGTGATGGAATGAGTCTGCTAGTGCAGGGCAAGGTTCACCCCCTGCAAGTCAGTTCAATAGCTTGTGGAGCCCACTCAAAAATTCTCAAAATTGAAACAACAATGGGAATCAAAAGCTGAAGTGGTAGAGTTTAACTACAACAAGTTTCAAATCTTGAATCACAACACAAAAATCTATAGAAATCTTGCTAATTTGTGAAAAAACTGAGATTTGAACTTTTTGACTTTTATTTGAAACTAGAACTTTGACTTAAGTTAACTTTGGTTGATGATTACTGATTGATTATGCTATTTTGAACCACAATAAAGCTAAATCTAGTGATCTTGAGTATTTGTGAAAAGATTTGAGGTGTTGTAATGCTCAAATACCTACACAGTTAACTGTGTAGGTGATTTGTTCTTGATTTTGACTTTTACCCAAATCACCAACTGATTTTGTACTTTAAACTACCAAATGAGACTTATAGAATGATGTATAAACTATGGTAGCCCTCTGAGATTCACAACAACACAACTAAGCAGCCTAATCCAAACACCCCTTATGCATGACTGTTTTGATATTTCCAAATCAACTAGGTGTTAGATTGTATAAGCTTGATCCCAAACTGCAAATTATGACTAGATGAGCTTATCTAAGTACTTAGAAACAGATTACCACTATAGTTACACAAGTTTTACTATTAAGCTAAATTGACAGTTAAACCTACAATTTTTAGTAACTAATTATTTTAACAAACAAGCTATAAATTTTAAGCTCAAAATTACTTAGCTAACAAACAAAAGACAGAATCAAACACAGAAATGCACTAAGTAAACAAGCAAATCAAAATCTATTGTTAACTAAATTTTTAGAGGAATTATCAAATGAGTAAAAGCTTACAATAAACCCCTAGCTTGAACAAGGGGCTTCTCCACAGAAGCCTATCTTTAAATAGGCTTAATCCAATCCAAGCTTTGCTCTTCAATGATTCTCCAAACCTGAAAATAAGAACTAAACACCACAGTTGACTTTTATTGACTTTTTTAGTATTTTTTTGTTTTTTCTAGGATAACTGGATTTTAGAGTCTCTAAAAGCTTTAACAAGCTTATTGGAACTTAAGTGAAGCTAATTCAGTCCATGATACCTGGTACATTTCACAACTAAGCTTATTTAGAAATCCTTAAATTTAGAAAATTGAAATTACAAAAGACAGAATTGAAACCTTGATTTTATTACTTGAAAAGATTAAGAGTACATGGAATAACTGCTACAAAGCTTAAAATGGAAAGTTACACTGAAAATGAAAGCTTAATTTTAAAAACGACACTAAAAACTATTAATTAACTACTAACTTCTTCCTTGCACTCTTCTGCTATTTATAGCCATCCATTAGGGTTTCTTTGAGCATCTCTGATTACTTTGTGACCCTTGGATTGTTCTGAGACCTTCTAATCACTCTCCACGTGTCTTGGCGGGAAAAGAAGAGGTGTGGGTTTTGGACTATTCAGATAAGGGGGTGGTAGCATTTAATGTGGATGTGAGGGTTGGTGTAGTGGGTTGGGCGGTGGCGTCTGATAGGGTGTGATGGGACCTGCAAGTGGTGGTGATGGTGGGCAATACCAGGGGAGAAGGAGGGTTTGGCGGTTTGGTGTTGTTTGACTGGTATTTGACCAAAGGGGGTCAAAGTTTGACCCGTATAATATTAAGGGTGTGATGGTGTGGGCTGGTTTAGCTTTGGGCCCAAGAAACAGGTATTGGGTGGGCTTAGGGGGGTTTTGGATTGGACTTGGGTTTATGGAGTAGTATTATTTAGTGTTGGATCCGGTTTGGTTAATGGATTACACAAGGACCTATTTTGCAAATTAACGAAAGTTGAGGGGTGGGATTTGGCATTTTTCCAAATTGATTCCAAGGGTGTAATTTGCCATATCATGAATAGTGTAAGGTCCTTTGATGATTTTTCCAATTTATTTTTACCAGGGACTGAAACCGTCAAACTTTCAAACTTTAGGGACCATTTGTGTAATTTTCACCAAACTTTCCACCAAGGACCAATCCTGCCATAAAAGGTTAGTGCAAGGACAAAATTTGTTTTTCTCAAAGTTTTTCATATCCCAGGGACCATTTTTGACAATTTCCAAAGTTCAGGGACTAAACTTGACATTTTGTGAAACTTTTCACCAAAGGACTAATTATGTAACTTTTTGATTTATAAGGACCTTTGGTGACTTTTTCAAGTTTTTAGAATGACCAGGGACTAGATTTGACAACTTTTGAAAGTTGGGGGACTGAAACTGCCAATTTTGCAAACTTTGTGCGTTTTTCATCTGTTTTTTTATACTTTTGCATTTGAAACATGTAAAACACTTTCCTGGGATATTTTCACTATTTTGATTCAATATTGAGTGTTTTTAGATGTTTTGGCAGCTCAGAAATGGTAAAAATGATGAGTATTTACACACTCATCACTTACATAGGCTTATTCCATAACACTTCCATTAATCTCATCACATACTATCCAATATATAAACATGATTATATTCATGTTTTCTAATTCTTTCTTGCACCATTCATATCACTTATGACTTCTAGAAAAATCTATATTTCATTCATCACTTCCACTCATCACGCTTAACCATTTCTTACTAACACATTTAACTTAGTGTGTAAGAATTATGCTTCAAGTATCTATTCATGATTACATCTAAACGTTCATGTCTCACAAAATATGCATTCCAATGCATCTATCTCAACTCATACACTCTATGCATCATGCTCTTAATCACATCACATAAAACTTAGACATATAATAAACTACTACCATAAAACTTAACGTCACTTATCTAACAAGTGTTAAAACATTCATAATCATAATCAAATCATATAGTCTATGGCACATACATCACATTGAACAATCAAACTATGTCTAAGCATCAACATTCAAACTAGCCGCAAGCACTAGTCTACCTTATAACTTAGGCATCATAAAACCTTACTCCACTTACTAGCCCATCTCTAATACCGTTTAGCATTAATACTCGCATTCTATTACCATACTATCACATAATCACATCATAATCACCGGCACCAACCGAGGTCCACGGTTAACTAATCATTCAAACACTTCAAGTTCTCCATGGACTTAAATCTCTACACATCAATACTATACATGCATCTATCAGTTATCATCACAAAGCTCAACTAGGCATAAAACAAAATCCGTCTCACACTTAACAATTACTTCTTGCATCACTAACACTTACGCTCAACGCTTCTACAAGTGGTTTAAGACTAGGCAACCTATAGTGGAAACCTAATTCACTTAAACCGAAGCTCTGATACCAAGTTGTTACACCCCGTGCCCGCTTTGACCAAAAACTTAAAACTTTTACGCGGAAACGCTTTGACCTGTTACTGACTCCTGTCACTCATTTATAAACTGACTAAAATCAGTTACAAGACAAACATTGAGACTATTTTTAGAAGAACTAGACCCCAATACTTTTAAAATGAGTGGTGGTACCCTCAAGTGCACTATGACCCCTAAAGTGCACTGTGACCCCTAAAGTGCACTATTTTTCTCAAAATGACCCATAACACTTTTAACATAAAATCAACACTTTAAACCTATATTTAAACATATGTAATCCACACTTAACATAAAATATACATTATACCTTGTTTCACAAAATTCTTGACCCGTTAGACCCAAAATGGGTTAAAATGAACCTTGTCCCAAACACCCCTTTGACTGCATAACCCTTTAGTGCACTTTTGACCCATTTTTTGAAAAAATAACTTCTATAACATGACATTACACCAAAACTTCCAGAAATCATTAGGACAATATAAACATCAATTATATGTATAAACTTGGTCATAATGACTTGCGAAAACGTGCTTTACAAAGTGACGGGTTTTGTGTGAAAACCCGTTTCAACCAATTTACATAATAAACCATCTACAATACTTCATTTACCCACCAAACTTAACCAACATCCTTATTAATACATATTAAACTCATTCCTTAAACACATGACCCGTTCACATCCTAAAATGGGTAATTTGACACTTATGCCAAACACTCCCTTAACTTGACTATAAACGCTTGAAACATACTTTGGCGCACTATTAGACCACTAAAGCATTACAATAACTTTGACATACACTTTAGAAATCATAGAAAGACTCTCGGGGGTACAACTTTGACTTGAGCGCGGTATACAACCTAGCTCCTACTTTCTTACCATTCCTTCTACTTCACATATCCAACCTTAATCCTTATCCAAGCCTTCCATAAACGCATACCAACCTACAAAAGGTTAGACAACTAAACTGTAAGCACAAAGGCTTAGTAAGTAAAACGGATATAACATAACATCATAATTCATTCACACATTAAGCATCATAATACATTTACCACATTACAACAGTAAACATAATACATACCTTAGCTACTTCAAGCCTTCCTACACACTTACACTAATCCAACTAAACTCTCAAGCCTCTTTTTCTAGTTATGCCAAACTAGCTTTACATTTACTTCTTCATCATACAATCAATCAAACACTTTCAATCACCTTATCATAACAATCATATAACACATAATGTAAGAAATCATCATAATATCAAATCATAACCGATTTACTTACCTTAGCTTCCCAAAAGCTAAGTTAACAATAACAATACCACCATCATCATCAACATAACTATTCATCATCATCATCATCATCATCATCATCATCATCCTTCATAATTAGCCAAAACCTAACAACATAACAATCAATAATCATAAACAAGGGTTTATATAAAACCCACCATAACTTACCCATCTTTCTTTCTAAATCATCATATGATCATACCCTGATCATATGATGATTTCCCACTTTAATCACAAACTATAACTTTAACATAATCAAGATGGGGAGTACTTACTTGATTGATTGTTGCTAGAACTTAACCCTAGCATAAAACCTTAATCTTCTCCATTCTTGGACCATCAAGACCCATCTCTTTCCCTCTCTTTCTCTATTGTCGACACTACATACACACATACATAATCCTGGAACCTATCCAGAATACTCTATCTTCATAGCAAAGTTATGTACCAAATGACATATTTGGTCCCTCAAGTCCTTTCTCTTCTATATTGGCCACAATGCTTACTAATAACTCTTTAATACTAGTCAACATTAGTCCCTTGAGTTTATGCTTCATATTTCTATAACTACATTAGTCGTACTTTGACCGTAAAGTTGACTACCGGGTTTGACTAGCCAATCATGTTAGGCCGTAGTCAAATTCATCTAGGGTGGGGTCCAAGTACTCGGGAAACGGGTCTAACACAAAGACTACAAGACAAATTACATTAGCCTACATTGGACAAAATACATAGGTATTTTGTCCCTGTCACAAATGACTATAAGTAGTAAAGCGCATGGATGCTTTCTGGTCTTCAGTGTTGACACATGTCTTGGTTTTATACTCTTTCAGGGAAAGTTGACCTTTGCATGATAAGGACCTTTTCTTATCCATTCAAACTTATCCCGCCTAATCCCGCCTTTACTTCAGTCTGTGTATCTTCAGTCTTTGTTCACTCAGTGTTCTTAGTTGGTGAGGAGTCACGGGACTCAGTGAGTTATTGTCATCCCTCACTGAGTCCATCATCTTCTTCTTTGGCTCAGGTATCATTCACTGAGAACCGCCTCACTGAATGGTGAACCTTTCTTCATAGATTCGCCCTGAGCAACTTGAGGATTACTCACTGAACGACTATGCATTCAGTGACTTGTTTAGTGTTCTCGGTTATCAAACATTTAGGATATTTTATGTTCAAATCCTAGATTAAGGAGTTTGGGTTTTAACAGACCCAACAAATACTTAAGTACATTTTATGACAACATGTTCAATCTTCGAATCTACAACTTAATGTGTGGTATATTAAGCGAGTTTGAATATCGACTTTTTTCATAAACTATAGTGATTTGAAATGTTAAAAAACATGTGAGATATATGGTTAGAAAACTAATGACTCATTTTTTTAAATGCAACAATGAATTATTTGAAATTCTACATCAATAATTATACTCATTTTATAACAGCATGTTGAGTGTTCGCACTTACACATCAGTGTTATATCACACAAACTACTGTATCGAGAAAAAAAAAATTTATTGAAAATATATAAAATACTTATTTGCTGAAAGATAATTAAATGATTGTTGTAAGGCCTTTTTCTAACTTGTGCCACCAACGCACTTGTTAAACAAGTGTTATGGTGGCACATATTAGAAAATCCCTTGTTGTAATTGTATAATTGATTTCGCTAATGGGAGGTGATTTGTACACCACTAAAATTGGTGTGCACACCACTAAATTATGTTGATAATGCATATAGTACGACTATATACTTCATACTTAGTGGTGTACACACCAATTTTAGTGGTGTACAAATCACCTCTTTTCGTTGAATAAGATTTTTGAGATCTATTATTTTCAAAAAATAACATTGAAAGTGGATTTTAACTAAAAAGAGAAAATGTTAGAAAATAAAAGTAGTGTTTAATGAGTCGTTGGTCCTCAAGAATGAAAATATACATATACGGTAACAAATAAGAAATGAAATAACCAACCAAAACCGACACAATGAATGGATCTACCAGTCCCAATATCTTGAAAAATCAGTCGGTGCGATTTACCTCGTTGTGTCTGGATCTAGTCCTCTTTTAATATTATTATTATTTCCACATTCACACTCTCATTAATACCCAATCCGCGTTCTATATCACTGCGTGCCTGTCTCTTTGAGTATAAGCACTACACACACTGGTTCTCTCGTTTTTTCACTTTTTGTTTGAATCAGATCTTCAACATCTGTCATAAAGGTGAACCTTTTCTGTTCAAAATCATGTCTTTTTATGTACCCATTAAGTAATAAAGATAGTAAATTTAACATGGGTTGTTAGTTCATCACTGATCTGTTTGTTATGTTTCAAATTTTGCAACTTTTTGTGGTTAGAATTACATTTTTATATATATAGCCATACAACAATGTTGAATTTAGTATCTTTTTGCTACTTGTTAAGTTATCTAGCTATGATCTGTATGTTTTTGTTAAGATTTTAGGTTCTATTAGTTCCATAAATGAATTTAGTATTTTTATATAATATGTCACATGGGTTTTTGTTTTTATTGGTGATCTGAATGTTTTTGTTAAGATTTTAGGTTCTCTTGGTAGAATTCGTATCTTTTTCGTGTATCTTAAGAAGTTATGGTTTAAACATTGTTGAATTTAGTATCTTTACGTGATTTGTAACATGGATATTTGTTTATATTATTTTATGTTTTGGGGGTTTCGTTGTCGTGACATTGGGTTATCAGTTCATCATTGATCTAGTGTGATCTGAATGTTTCAGTGTTGGAATCATTTTATGTTCTACAATACAATCGATCTTTGAAATTTATGATATGTAGAAAGACGTTTTGATAGTATAATTTGGATTGTTTGTATATGTACAGTTTGGATCCAGTTTAGATGTGGATCTATTTGTCTATGATCTTGTGGTTGCTTGATCAATGCAGTAGTTGAATTTTGAGGTTCTTAAGTAACTTGATGCATAATGTTTATACACTTATAGTAATTATATATATTATCTGATAAATCTTTGAATTGTAAGTGGTTTTGTGTTCGTTTTTACGTAGATCCGTTGAATCCATAGTTCTTTATAAGATTTTCGCTAATCGTTCAATCCTTTTATTATAGGTTTGATACAAAGTTGAATCTAGTGTTTACGAATTAGAAAATGGCATGGTGTATTGAAGCTTTTGTAGCATTTTCTTGAAATAAGTTCCCATTTCATACTAGTTGTCAACAATTCGCTTGTAAAAGAAGGTCCTTTTTACTTGTAATGCTCAAAATTGTGCTTTAGTTTGAGGGAGTCTTATAAATTGCATGAGTATCAAGTTGTATGTAACTGGAGTGAATAATTGTCTCAGATTTTCTGTCTAAATGGTCTTTGATTGTGTATGTTGCATGTTTGATAGAATGTTACTAAACCATGAACTTACCATTTGTGGCCCAACAGGTTTATAAAAAGAAGCTACTTTGTTTTAAAACATGGCTCAGGGGAAATATTCCCGAGTCGATGGGAAGAAATCATCGTGTTCCACAGCTACAATTGTGGTTGTTGTTGGTGTTTGCTTAGTTGGGGTATGGATGTTCATGTCATCATCGGCTGCACCTGGTCAAAGTCCCGATTTGGCTGCTGTCACAGAATCAAACCAAAAGTCGTCCACAAAAATATCTTCCCAATTTGAAGATAATTCAGGTGATCTATCAGATGATTCAGTGAAGGGAACGGGTAATCAAGAAAATACCAATTCTGAGGAATCTAATACAAATGATGTTGAAACAAACACGGGAGATGATTCTAGCTCAAGTGATGAAAAGTCAACTTCAGAAGACACAAACTCAAATTCCGATTCAAATGGAAGTGAGAAGGCAGATTCAAATGAAAGTGAGAAGGCAGATTCAAATGAAAGTGAGAAGACAGATTCAAACTCTGGTTCAAACGAAAGTGAGAAGACTGATTCAAATGAAAGTGAGAAGACGGATTCCAATGACAATGAGAATTCAAATTCTGAGGCAAATGATTCGGAAAAGAAAGAAGAGAAGGTTGAGAAAACTGAAGAGAGCTCGAGTGATAACAAGACCGAAGATTTATCGGCTGCAACACAGTCAGAGATTCTAAAAGAAGCAAATGCTCAAAATGGGGCGTTTTCTACCCAAGCAGCAGAGTCAGCAAGTGAGAAAGAATCACAAAAACCATCGAAGAACGATTACAAGTGGAAGACTTGTAATGTTACTGCTGGTCCGGACTATATCCCTTGTCTTGACAACTTGGAAGCTATTAGACACCTTCATGGTCGGAGCCACTACGAACACAGGGAGAGACATTGCCCAACTGAGTCCCCAACTTGCCTTGTACCTCTTCCTGAAGGGTATAAAACTTCCATCAAGTGGCCTAAAAGCCGAGAGCAGGTGAATATAATTAATTATTTATCATACTCCTTTTTTGAAATATGTTATACAGTTTACAGCTTTCGGATTATTCAGCGGGTCACACAAAAAGTTTCTAATACTAAATTTGCTACTCGCTGCAACCAAACGGATTATCAATCGATATATTTTTACACCTATTTTTTTTTTTTTTTTTTTTTTTTTTCCAACTTAATATCGTAATAAATTATTTAGTACAACGTGCATACATAATCTCACGCAGCCCGTGATGTGTTATTACAACTGGTCATCTCATTATGTTTCTTTTTGTATATTTCAGATATGGTACAGCAACGTACCACACACCAAGCTAGCTGCTGTAAAAGGACATCAAAATTGGGTTAAAGTTACCGGAGAGTACCTTACATTTCCTGGTGGTGGTACTCAATTCAAGAACGGGGCCCTTCACTACATAGACTTCATCCAAAACGTTAGTCTCATGATTTCTGAGGGTTCAATATTGTCACAATGTGGCTGTTTACGCTAGAGTTGGCAAAATGGGCGGGTCTGACAGAATTGGTAACGGGTGAAGAAGGGGTTGGGTTGATCGGAAACATGTTTTTGTCTAAAAGTTTATTTTTTTATAGCTAGCGTCACTGTGATTGGACAGTTTACGTCATTTCACAATTAAACGGAACTTTTGAATGCAAAATTTTACGAGGCTTCTTGGATTTACAAAACAGTCTGGGCGACTTCCAACCCATTTTACCTGTTCACTTTTAAGCTGTTTTTTTTGTAACATAAACCTAATCAACCCATTTAGAAGTAAATGGTTAAAAGTCCCCCCTCCCCTCCCTCTCTCTCTCTAGTATTGTGCTCAAATTCTTTTGGTTGTTATTGCAGTCACTTCCTGATATTGCATGGGGCAAGAGAACACGAGTTATATTGGATGTTGGATGTGGAGTTGCTAGTTTTGGAGGATATCTTTTCGAAAGAGATGTAGTTGCTTTCTCTTTTGCTCCAAAGGACGAACACGAGGCTCAAGTACAATTTGCACTCGAAAGGGGTATTCCTGCTATTTCAGCTGTTATGGGTACACAAAGGCTGCCCTTTCCAAGTAAGATCTTTGATGTTGTCCATTGTGCGCGTTGCAGAGTCCCATGGCATATTGAAGGTGAAACTTTTATTTCCTAATTAAGTTTATTTTTATTATTACTATCTTTATGATTGATAAGAATAAAATATTAATATAAGTTATGTTTACAGGCGGTAAACTTCTCTTGGAGCTTAACCGCGTTTTACGACCTGGTGGTTATTTCGTATGGTCTGCTACCCCAGTATACCAAAATAAGCCAGAGGACGTTGAAATATGGGAAGGTAAGAATTTGGTAATAATCAGTATACAGTGTGTCGAGATAATTATAGTAATTATATAATTAGTAGGGGTGAAATGTTTGATACCTGCTTGATCGAGGGGCAAACAAAACTTATAAGCCATTTAATTAATCATTTATATTTATTACATAACTAACAAAAAAATAAATAAAAAATAATCGCCAAGTACTATCAGAAGTAATTATTACAGTTTTAAGTAGACCTCCCAATCATCTCATGATTTTATAACAGCTGAATAGCTGATTATTGGTTAAGTGATATCTGATAATCAGTTTTAGAAAAACTATAAAGGGTTCTGTTATAAGGTATAACATGCAGAAAATTAGTTTATCGATCATTTTAGCCATAAATGCCAAGTGATGATTACTAATGGCGTTGGATCTGAAATTTATAAAAAAGGAAAAAACTGTTTTTGTTTTCCTTTTATTTTCAATAGGATGGAAAGATTAACTGCTTTCGAATCTATCTTGTGGCAGCTATGTCTAAACTAACTAAGGCAATGTGCTGGGACTTGGTGGTTGTCAACAACGACAAGTTGAACGAGGTTGGTGCCGCAATATACAGAAAGCCAACATCTAACGAATGCTATGAAAACAGACAACAACAAGAACCACCTCTATGTGAAAGCAAGGATGATCCAGATGCAATCTGGTAAAGCTTTTACTTTAGGATGTTTTTTTAGTATATAGGAACGATGCATTTAGAAGTGCCAACTATATGGGAAACTAGCAATTTTTATTAGAATCTTTTTTTGCCAAATATGGAGGCGATGTTTGACATGATCTGTGAATACAGGAATGTACAACTTCAGGCATGTATCCATAAAGTACCTGTTGATGAATCAGTGCGTGGTGCAAAATGGCCCGAGACATGGCCACAGAGGTTGGAGTCACCACCATACTGGTTAAAGAGTAGCGAGGTTGGAGTTTATGGAAAACCAGCCCCAGAGGACTTCACTGCTGATTATGAGCACTGGAAACGTGTGGTGTCGAAATCATACTTGAACGGGCTAGGAATCGATTGGTCTTCCGTCAGAAATGTGATGGACATGCGATCCATTTATGGAGGGTGAGTAAAGTATTTAGTAAAAAAGCTAAAAATTTGCACAATAATGGTGGCCGAATTGCAAGGTCGGGTGGGTTGGGTAACTGGTCAAGGCAAGTCATTTATTTTGTATAGGTCATAACACTTCGGGTCAAAACGGATGCAGTTTTTGTCGGGTTCCTTTTTTTAGGGTAGATAATGAGTGTCAAATAAGAAATTAGAAGTTATATTATTGCAATAATAGTCGAAATTTAAGCTATTCATATGTGTATGACCAGATAAATAATGAGTGTGACCAGTTAGATCTTTTAGGATCATTTACATTTGAGGAATTCATATGCAAATGGGTTGAAACTGCCACTTACTAAATCTCTATTCTTACATTAATTTTGGTAATGTATTTAGATTTGCGGCGGCTTTGAAGGATCTGAAGATCTGGGTGATGAATGTTGTACCTCTGGATTCACCCGATACTCTTCCAATAATATACGAACGTGGACTCTTTGGAATCTATCATAATTGGTGCGAGTCATTCAGCACTTACCCACGATCATACGATCTTCTTCATGCTGATCATATTTTCTCTGATGTTAAGAAAAGGTAATGTATCTGCTTCGCATTCGAGTAATCAACTCTATCACGATCGTTATACCTCATGGTAGAGCCAGACAGTGCATGAAGGCGTCTTAATTAACAAATTTATACATTTTTCTTCTAATTTATGAGTTTAGGGATTTTGCACTTTAAAAGAATCTATTTTCAGCCAAGCTAATATTTTTGACGTACTTCCAGAATTTATAGGCCTATGATGTAAGTCAATAATCAAATATGGACTGCTGGGTTGCTCATTTGATTATAAACTTGTATTACAGGCTCAGAGGCTCTTAAACATTTATTTCGTAAGTAAGTCTGTCGCTTGAGTATAAACTTATAAGCAACGTCAAATACAGACACAGTTTTTGTTGCAAATAGATGATAGGTGTTGACGTCTTGTCAAAATGCAACAAGCACTACTTTTAGTACAATTGAATGATTTTAGGTAAATTGCAGAAAAAAAACATTGATGGAGAAGTACTGAAATTGCCCTTATTATAAAAAAACTATTTACTTCTTTGATTGTTTCCTCCTAAAATTTATACTCCCGGGTTCGTTTTTGGTGGGTTTCGAGCTAAAAGATGTTTTACTTGTCACAGGTGCAAGTTACAAGGACTAATGGCCGAAGTTGACAGAATCTTGAGACCAGAAGGTAAACTGATCGTGCGTGATAACGTTGAGACCATTGCTGAGATCGAAAACATGGCAAAGTCTTTGAACTGGAAGGTCCGAATGACTTACAACAAGGACAACGAGGGTATGTTATGTGTTGAGAAAACATTATGGCGTCCCACAGAGGTAGAAACAGTACCTTATGCCATTGAATAGAAGTCCAGCATTTTGCGTCTATAGACTACTAAAAGGAAGGTATTATGTCGCTTTCATTTATTAATTTAATTGCAATTGTATTTTGTTTAGTCACGTGTAATTGTTGTTTTGATTTGTTCATGTAACGATTTTGTACTTTGTCAGTGTTACCTCGAATGTACTCCCTTCAATGAGGGTGTGGGGTTACAAACAGTTTTACTGTAAAACTACGATACATTGTCATATTTAGCAATGATATTTACTTATAGAATTGAGAATTATAATGGAAATTTAGCTTCTATGCATTTAGTTCTTTGAAATCTTTTTTTATGTCTATTTTCTTGTCATAATCTATCATCATGTCATCGGAATGGAAATCATAAGCGTCACAGATGTGAGATACACTTCATTAAGATGCCATATAAGAGATATCTATGCCCATTTCATGTTGATGAGTCGTTTGCAGTGATTAATGTACAAAGGAAGACCTTTATAATGCTTGTAATGGTTTTAATTTTGGATCTGTGATTTTTATTTCATAGTTACCGGCTATGATGAGTCTATGCTAGGTATGTTGATTGGGTACTTTGGTTTGAATTTTAATATTTCTATGGGGTACATTAGCTCAAGTATTTTTGAGATACTTTTGCTTTTTATTTTGGCCTATGGTGGTGCCATTAGATAAGGCTAGCAGTAATGGTGAACGTAGGCGATCATGGTCACTCTTGCCAGCTCAGCATGACCTTTTGCATTACCAAATTAGTATAATAAGGTGATCGCGGTCACCATCAAAAATATATTTCACAAAATCAATTTAATAAATAAACATCCACGTACAACACCTGCAAACAATTTAATAAACAAGAGGACTCGGTCAAGTATACAACGGAGTTGTGCATTTTTCAAGGGGACGTGTACTTAGGGGAGGGACATGTTCAAGGGTCCGACTGACCACAAGACCGACCTTCCATTACGATGGTTCTAAATGATTGACATAACCAAAACTTATATAAAAGAATGTGTCATGTATTTCAACCTGTTAAACATATATTAGACAAACATTTTAGTCATAAGCATCATTTTCAGCCAAATTATTTTTATAGCAAACACCAAGAAAGGGGTCATGGCAAATATTGAGCGGATGCCTCTTAGCTTTTATGTTCCAATTTGCCATGTATCTAGCAAAACTTTCCGTGTACATGTCACTAGCAATAAGTAACAATCTTCATGAGCCAAAAACATGAGAAGCTGCATTCATTCGTGCACATATGAAATGGTTCATTATCCTGTTATCTATTATTTATGAAAGCAGTCTCACTAGGCATTGGTAGTCTATTTTATACCTTTTCGATACCTCGCTCCGGCGCGAGCATAGTTATTGTTACAGTTTGTCATGATGTTCTTCTACACTTTGTGTTTTTCTTTTTTCACTACTACAAAAACTGTCTTTTGCCACATGATAAAAGTCGTGAGAAATTTCTCACGGATAAGCGACAATTTACACACCAATTGGTTTGACCAAATTTTCGTGGGAAACTGGTTTCAATTTTCCCACGGATTAGCGACAAGTAACACACTAATTTGTTCACCATGTTTTTTTGCGGGGAATTTGTTGCAAATTTCCCACGAATTAGCAGCTGTTTTACCGCCAAATATTGTTTACAAAACTTCCAACAAATTACACGCCGATTTTATAAAATCCGTGTGAAATTCTTGGGTGGTTTACCCATTGATTTTCCCACAAATAATATTGTTTTTGTGTTTTTGGTACCTTATAGTTTTCCACATTACTACGTATGTAATTATATGTTTGTAGCTTCAAATTATATAGGGGTTTTTTTTTTCCATCGATGTATTATTTGTGTGGGTATTACAAATGTGTGTGTCTGTGTGAATAATCTAATGCGTATTTATGTAAACATGTGCCACACGAACCATTGCGTATACATGAACATTTGTATATATGTGTTGTAAATTGATTCTCACTTCATACGTGTTTGTAGTATCATATTATACGTGTTTGTTTATTAACGTAACTATTTATGTGAGTATCACAAGTGTATGTGTAGGTTTAAGTATAACCTTTTAGTAGAACAAACCATCGTATATGTGTGAATATCTACACGTATATGTTCCGTATGTGTGTTTATGACCTTCATTGTATTAATAGATGATTTGTATGTAGGTATACGGATGTGTGTATACGTGAACGTGTAATCATATATATATGAAAAAAAAACCTAAAAGAAAACGATTATTTCTGTGGGAAAGTCGTCAGTAATTTCCCACAGATTACCTACCAGTTTGATAAGTCCGTGGGAGATATGTGTGTAAATACCCACGGATTTCGTGCAAACAATATCATCTTTATGTTTCTGTATATGTTCACATTCCCACGTTACTTAGTATAGCTTCATATGTGTTTGTAATTTCATATTATATATGTGAGTATCACAAGTGTATGTGTTAGTTTAGGTATAACATTTAGTGGAGTAAACCATTGTATATGTGTGGATATCTACATATATATTTTTCCTACGTCTGTTTATGACCTTCATTGTATCTAAAGATGCTTTGTATGTAAGAATACGAACGTGTATATGCGTGAACATGTTTGCGGGAAAGTCGTCGATAATCCCACATATTACCTACCAATATGATAAATATGTGGGAAATATGTGTGTAAATACCCACGGATTTCCCACAAATAATACCGTCTTTATGTTTTTGTATACTCACACATTCTCACATTACTTAGTATGTCTTCGTATGTGTTTGTAGTTTCATATTACATGTGTTTGCTTATTAATGTAATTATTTATGTGAGTATCACGAGGGTTTGTGTAGGTTTAGGAATAACTTATTTGTGTTACCAATCATTGCATATGTATGAATATCTAGACACACATGTTTTGCATGTCCGTCATAACCTTCATTGTCTCATTAGATGTTTTGCGTGTAGATATATAAGGAGGAGTTTGTGCGTGAACGTGTAACTTTATAAAAAAGAAAAGTAAGAAATTGACTACATCTGTGAGAAATTCGTCGGTAATTTCTCACAGATTACCAACCAATATTAGAAGTATGTGAGAAAGTCGTGAGTAATTACCCACTGATTTCCCACATGATATATACTTTTTTGTTTTCAAGCTTGCCGATTTCCCACATGATATACACTCACTTTACCTTACAAAAATCATATAGTAAGATCAAATTCAACTTAACAAAATTCCTGAATCATAACTTTTAGCAAAGACATGCTACATGTACGCTGTGAGTATAAATAATGTGATAAAAAGTCATATGATCGACTAAATAGGGGTGTTCAAATGGCCGGGTCTCGGTTTAATGAGGTTAATCGGTTACGTTTATTCGATTTTTAGAAAAAATTAAACCACCCATACCCAAACCAAAATAATACAAAACCGATCGGAACCAACAGTAATCAAATTCGGGTTATTTGGGTCGGGGCCCGTAAAACTAAAGTCGTGAAATAGGTTCAAAATGAAATGGTAAAATTGGTAGATAGTTGACAAAATGACTATGCAAAATAACTAAAATTGATTGATATCATGATTCGTAACAATGAATCAGCCATTTTGGTTCATGTATTTACCAAAAACTTTTCAAGAAGACAATATTGATAACTTGAATAAAATAACAAGTGTTGATGGACTTATAAAGTTATCTTTTGAAAAAAATATAGGTAAATGAACTGTTCATTATTAACATCACAATTCATCTCACATTATGAGGTTTGTCTATTTTCGTTATTTTCAGTCTTAATAGATTCATATTATGTTAAAATGGTTTTCAAATTTGTTATTCTGATGGAGTTATTCTAATAAAGTAATGTGTAACCGGATGTAACAAGAGATACGAATTCTGAAAAAGCAAAACGATGATGTGAAGAAAAAGATGGAAGATGAGAGGGTAGCTGCGGAGGCTCAAAGAGGAGCTGACGTATTGGCTTGGCATAAACCACTCAATGATAGCTTGGAGTCTTTTGCTCAGAATTATCCTCCCCGAGTCGCTGAATCGGATCCTGGTCCTAGCTAGTCTAATTTGGCATTAGGAGTTAGTTTTTGTGTTGGAACTATTGGGTTGTAGTATATCGAAAATAATTTGATGTTGCGTTGTCCGATAACAATGTTGTTAACCTATGTCTTTCGGATTACGGATTTATGTCCATTGGGCGACACATTTATGCATTTTGGGTACTGGATTTGTTTATTTTGGTTATATACTAATGGTTTTTATTGTTTTAAATATTAGTTTTTTGTATTTACATGTTCGAAAAATGTGAAATTATAATACAAATACCACGACATTTAGCCTCGTGTTTCCCGCAGATTAATCACAAAATTCCCACATAATTGTTTGGGAAAAAAATTATATTTATGTGGGAATTTGTGATGAAATCGTTAGAAATTGTATTGTGAAAATTGTTGGAAATTTGTGGCGAAAAAACAACAGATACATGTGGAAAATGGCTACTAGAAACTGTGGGAAATTTCGTGAGAAATCTATGGTAAAAATTGTAGTGCGAAAATCGTTGAAAATCTGTGGCAAAAAATGATGGATACGTGTGGAAATTGGCTACTAGAGACTGTGGGGAAATTTCGTGAGAAATTTGTGGGAAATTAAATCCATGGATTATCCACCATAATATTCGTGGGAAATAGTCAACGCCCCATGGGAAAATCAGTTGGAAAATATTTACCCACAAAGTTTTTACAATTGGAATAATTCCGTGTAAAATCCGTGAAAAGTGGAAAAAGACCTTTTTCCACGGGTTTCTCACGGATTTTACTGTGGGAAAAACCTGTTTTGTGTAGTAGTGTTTGGATTCGTCATTCTTTGTGTTATTAAATTGGTATATCTTATCCCTGCATGAACTTCTTTTAGGCAAAAGTAGAATCAATTAAGCAAAAACGAAGTAATAGTTTAACTGAGCCAAGATGATTGGCATGCTTTCATGAGAAGAGGAAAGATCTCTGAATTATAGCATTTGACGAATATTGATAACCTCCTTACCCTACAAGTACTGATCAGGATAACGATATATTATGAGCTAAACAGGTCTACGCGTTAAATATCTAGTTCAGTCTTCCAATTTTCCGGGTCCATAAATCCATCTTTACAATCACACATTTTCCACGCTGCATCCTATAACAACCTTTTCATATGACTAATAATTATTGAGCAACTGGTTGAACGAACTATCCTTAAATTGAACAGTACATGAAATGAGAAAGAAAAGTGCTACTTTAAACCGACAGGAACATGAATATACGCTATATAATATTGGGCTTGCTTAATGAAACTATACTTTTAAGCATCATAGGAGTCACCGGCCCTTGATAGTTTCCAAGAGAAATGCTGATCCAACCATGAAAAAAGGCCGTGCAGCCATTTCTTTTTGCAATTAAAAACAGGTTAACGAAAAAAATACACCGTGTGCCTATCCTTGCGAAAAAGGTACCATATATTTCAATTATTCATGCATGAAATTCTATATTCACAACTGACAGTTTTAACTTCTAAGAATCATCCAAGTGGGTTAGTGGAGTAATTGTCTATCTTTAACCAAGTCTGACAA
This sequence comes from Artemisia argyi, assembly GCA_030686995.1. Classification (NCBI taxonomy): domain Eukaryota; kingdom Viridiplantae; phylum Streptophyta; class Magnoliopsida; order Asterales; family Asteraceae; genus Artemisia; species Artemisia argyi. Next base: position 111,240,710 of record CM060682.1, on the reverse strand, counting down.
CCAAAGATTTGCCCCACCAGTCCTAAGGTTTATAATAACAAATCATGTGTCCACTGTGGAGACACAATTCCTTGAGTTGCTACATAAAGTAGCTAGACCTTTTTATACTTTGCCTTAAAAAAATAACAAACAACACAAACTGCTAATGTTTTTATAATTAAAAACACCATCATTGTCTGCCACTGTTACCTCTTTACTAAAACACAACAGTTGGCATTCCTCACAAAATCCTCTTCATTGTCTACAGCCCAAGAACCTATATCTAAAAGCAGACTGTAATCTTCATGTGATCAAGGAAACAGACAGTTCTCTGAGCATCTTGTGTAATACAGTCATTCATCATGTTAGGTTCATGGAGGCAAAAGATTTTGTTGTTGAGCATTATAACTTTCCTTGCTCTATCTGAGGCAACATCAAGATTCCCAAAAGATATTAGTTGGGAACAAATGCTGCCAAAGAAGCTCCCCACTCCATCATCGGCTCCATCCAGAGGGACCAATGCGGTAACGAATTCACACACAACTGCAGAAACTGAGCGAAATCTCCCTTCTGCTGACGGGAAGGTCTAGTTTGGTTCAGTGGTAGTAACTGATGAGAAATTTGACTTCATACTGCATTGATATCCAAAGAAGGAAGGTGCAGATGATTTTTGTCAAGTATTTTTATCTTGTTATTGTAGATTAATCATTGTAAAGATATCCGGTGAATATTAACCTTGGTTAACAAGAACATCATACCGTGTAATTAGTCTTGATGTTGTAATTCTTCCCCAACCAACTTTTGTAATTATAGTTTCTTTTTTCCCTGATAAGGTTCCGAATATATTTAATTTTACTTGGAGTAGAATACACTTAAAAAGGTTTTTCCCTTACCAAAGAAACTTTATTGAGTTCTTCAAAACTATGTTTGTGCAGTTCAAACATTCTTGATCAATTACAGTAATTTAATTTCTTTTTATCGAAAAGCATCTATATTACACTTTATGTTTCAGGCCCGAGACAGTTTTTAACCTATTAAGTTCGCTTCATATGACTCGGACTGTTCTACTTGCACAATTTACCCATAAAATATTTTTAATTCTAGTTTGTAATTTGTAAGTGAGAGGATTAAAATAGAAATTGGAATATGAAAGTCATCTTAATTAATCGGTTTGGTGTGGTTACTTACTTCTACAAACCCATGATTACAAACAAAAAACAAAAAAATATAACCCATGTTTACAAAAGAAAGAAAATCGAATCATTTTTCGAAATGTCTCTAAAAATATAGTTGTAATAACGTACCAACTTCCATCTTAACAAAATATTGGATCCTCTCACCCACACTACTACACACTAATACACCATGAAACTCTTTTCAAATTCACCCCTTTATAATTTCTAACTATTTTCGTGCATGTTTAGATGAAATATCTGCTTATAACCCCAAATCAACAAAACTAAATAACTTTGAATTGAAGCTCATGCGTAGTTTCCAAGATGTTTTTTGCCTTCACTCACACACACAAGAAAATGAGTTTAAGTTCCTAGCAGCCCATATATAAAAACACAAAACCTTGTTTTTAATCCTAAATCAAAATAGCTATCTATCTATACATACAAAACAAGAAAGACAACTTTGTTAGTAACAAGAAAGGTTTCTATTATAATATCCAGGCCTCATGGGTGATGACCAGCAGCATAACTATGGCGGAAATATCTCTAGAGGAGCGACATCAAAAACAAAAGCGGCGACCGTCATCCCACCACAAAGAAAGCATGTGACAACTCTGATATTTGAAGCTGTTGCATCTACCGCCAAAAACATGAAGGAGAAGAGTAAAGTTACTCCCACGGATCATGGTTCATGATTGGCTACTAATGATTTGCATGCTTGGAAACCAAAAATTTGTTTGTTAAATCTTGGTTTTCAAGAAGTAATGGAACTTTATAGTCTTATACTAGTAATATTTTTTACTGTACTAAATATTTTTTTTAAAGTGTCATATGTTTGTGTCTTGATATTTCAAGTGATAGCTTATGTTTTGATTTGTAACGATATCTGTTATGTGTTGCTTTACATGATTAGTTACTACTTGTTGATTAATAAACATGGTGTTTGTGAATATCTATATTTTTAATACCTTGTCACTACTACAGAATGGACTTAGAGCCCGGTTTAGATGGTACAAATAGCCTCTTTTACATCAAGGCACTAAAAGGGAGGGACTCTAAGCATTTTGAATATCCTGATTTGAAAATTGGGCAGCATAATGTATAATAGAGCCCCGTTCTTAGGAACATAATCTTGCTCTATAAGATAAAAAATAAATAAATAAATAAATAAATCACCACTTCATATAAAGGAGGGTTTGTTCAAATCACATCTAACCCAATTAAATAGCAAATAAACACGTGTACCCTCACTCTCCCAAAAATCACACCACCGTCAGATCATTCTTATATCCCGCCCAAAATCTTCACCAAATTATTTTAGGCAAAACCCCTTAAACCGGATCTTCATAATTAATTTTTCTCCCAAATTTTTCTCCATAGAATTGATACCTATTCATTTGAAAACGCTAAATCAATCTCATATCCCCAATTTTCACCCAATTTTTCTCCCCAATTTTTTTCCCAAATTAATAATATTCCTTTAACCCTAAATTGAAATCACTAAAATCAATCAATCATCATAGCAGATTCATCTATTCAAAACCAAAAAAATCTGTAACCGTAAAATTGACTGATTATTCACAATAATTATTTTCGATTATCGATTTACTCATGAAAAAAAAAGGTTTGGTAGTTGGATTAGCGATTATGTATTTTATCATTGTAAAAAAATGGATAAAGATTTGTTCTTTATCATTTATCCAGGTTAGTTTTTTCATTTAATTGTATATTAATATTGTTGTAGTGTTTATGTTTGACTATAAATAATTGTTGTCGATTATCGATTTAGGCATGTTTTAGGTGTTTTTAATTTTTTTGCATTCGTAATATTTTTAGACCTATTTCTAAGAAATATATCTATAGTGTAAAGTTTAAGTAGGAGATTTCTGAGATAGAAATATTGTTGTCGATTATTGATTTAGTTATGTTTTATTTGTTTTTTATTTTTTTCATTGGGAATATTTTTAGTCCAATTTCTAAGAAATATATATGTAGTGTAAAGTGTAGCTATGTAAGAAAGAATAACCTATACCAACATGGAGTAGGTAATTTCCGGTGTTTGTGTGTGCGTATTTGCAAATATGAGAATTTGATCTCAGTAATTGTTCTAAATGAAATATTATTAATTGTATGAGAGTATATACTGCGTAGTTCAGAGATATTTTTGCATGATGGTATGCAGTTTAAACAGTAACTTGATCTTGTCAGTCAATGGTTGTTCTTCATAATGAAGTAATATTTACTGATTTTTGTGCATCAATTGATATGAATAATAATGGCTTTCTCAAGTTTAGTTTGTAGTCTCTTACTTTTTTATGTTCATGTTTCATACATCAAAAGAAAGATGTATATTAGGAATAACATTTCTTGATATGATATGATAATATGATCATAGCATGAATTAAGACAATTCTACATTTAATCGAGTAAAAAGGTGATTGGCGTGATACTAAAAAGAACTTATGTGGGTTGGGTGTTGGGCTAATATTAGGTCTAAACCCGGTTGACCAAATATATTGTTCAAATGGGTTACCTATAATTATTTTGCAATTTAGGTCTGGGTCATACAGGTTAAAATAATACGTAAGCTATTGACTTGAAAGCCATTTATTAAACAAATTGTGGACATGCGTCAGGTTAAACAGCAAGTCATGTTCATTTTTTTTGTAGGATTTAAGGTTGTGTTTGGATTGGGAAGAATTTCTTCAGCTTTCTGTCGTACATGACATTTCAACCCCAAACCCAAATTTCCTGCACTTGATCATGTTTCAGATGTCTTTGGCTCTTTGGCATTGTACTTAGGGGGCGTTTGACTAAGCTTATTAGGAGTGCTTTATGACGTATTTTATTCCAAAGATATGACAAGATTGCCCAAATACTTATTAAAAAGGGTTTAGTACCTTAGTGGAAGCTAAAAAATAGTTTTGTGCAAAATCCCTTTGAAGTTGGCTTTTATGATAAGCTAACCCAAACACTCCGTTAGGACCTTAACTTAAATCCAATTGAAAAAAGTACATACAATAGCAGAGTTAGACAACGCAAAAAATTAAGTTAGTTTTCACATGAATGAGCCTGATTAGGTACCAACATGATTTTATACATATCATCTTTCATATTTTTTTTATCTTGGTATGTGGCATCTAAAGCACTTAAAATCATTGTTATGTAGGTTTTTGTGAGGGTAAAACCATTCTATTGAAATTCGTCCTAGGAATGTTTCTCAAGATGGGAATGAAAATATTAAATGCACCTTGATAGGTGCAGTTGAGGCAACTGACTTGATTTGTTAAAATGGTTATTTGATTTAGGGGTATTTGGATTTGCATTATGAAATTTTCAACCCAAATTTCATAATTTGTACACAAACTTCGACTACTTAAGTAATAAAAGGGTGCAAAATTGCCTTGCTTAAACAAAACAATGTTTTAGTTGAATGTTCCCATAATATATAGTGTGATGAAATATATGATGTTTTAGTGTTGAGTTTTAGTTAGCTAAACGGCTTTATGTATAGTCACATTATTTAATGATGTTTGGTAATGTTTTAGTGAGGGGTGTTTGGATACTGTTGCAGCCTGCAACAGGGGTGTTTGGATATTGCTGAAACTTACAGCAGGAGGTGTTTGGGTCTGGGTTTTATTTGGATTTTGTGGGCTGGGTTTAGTTGTTTAATGTTCACTTGATACTACTTCTTTGTGTTCATACGATACATTTTTTGTTTTTTGATTGATTTGTGAATGTGTGGAAGCAGGTTAAGTTAATGTACTCTTGCTTTAAAATACATTTGAGGTCTTTGCTCCTTATTATGGTAGACCATGGACCACAAGATTTTGAGAAGGTAATATTTCTAAACTTAGTGGTAAATTAAGTGCTTTAATCCTGTCATTGTTATTGTTATGTGTTTTGATACTGGCCAGTTGTGTAGTAGAGTTAGTATAATGACAACATAACACTATTGTGGACCAAAAATAGTATCGTAGATTTGTTTTCAAAATTCCAAGACAATGGACATGTGTATATAAGCTCAAAAGGTTGCTCAAAGGCAAATTGTAATTCGTTCTTGGAAGCCCTATATAATTTTTGTATTACGCACGATCCATATCATGAAAATGACAACGAAAGTATCAAAAAAATATTTTTTGATCTCAAGCTACATTAAGTGTTTGCCCATTTTATCGTTACTGGTGTCGAGAGTGCCTTTTTTTTTTAAAGGGGTACATAGAAGTATAACATATATTCGAAACATTTTGATTCATTTGTTGTCATTTTCATTGACAAGTTGTACCTTGGGTTTAAGCATCCTTATTGAGATATAAAACTTAAGTGCCATTCATACATTAACTGACGAAAGTATTAATATCAACTTTATAGTATTGCTCTTGCAACATATGAAGGGTACATGTTGGCAATCGATGAAGATGGAGAGAAAAATCAAGATGCTGAACCAGTAAGGTAACTTTACACATTGTTTAAATAACTTGCAGAGATGTAGAGGTTTGAGAGACTTTGGTTATTGTTCAGCCACATTTTATAACTTCTTTTGCAAATCCTTACATTTGAATGATGATTTCAACCCATTAGTTTTTAATGGGATGAGTATCCTTCCACATCATAACATGCTCTTTTTTCTCAGTTGTTCAAACTTTCCGAGTATGCGAATTGTTTTCAATTTTTGGTCGTCACTTATTTTTTTAGTTATTGATTCCAAAATATTTTTGTATATGTTTCACATGCTTCTTTCAATGGACAAGTTAGTAGTCTAAGCGTGATGTTTGAAGGTCACATATTCTGACCAAGTGGGCTTTTGACTCGCATTACTTTCAAGTAAGGAAAAGTGCACCAGTTCTTTGTGTTTCTATATATCTTTCCGTGACTTGTGTGACATATATGTGCACAACAATTGAGCTATAAAGAGAGTATTCAAAGTACATGTATCTTATTGTGTTACTTAGTTTATTACTTCTTGCTAATGCACAGGGGTGGTGGTGATCTATTAACTTACAATCACATGCTTTGGTTGATGCTGCATCAAAATTTACATGGACCTCAAAAGTGGTTATGAGAATCAAAGACAATATCTATCTTCAAATTTAATTGACTTGTGCATTTTGTATAATATCATCGATTCATGTCTTTGTATTAACAAGTATGTGTATGTAAGATGTCTGTTTGTTCTTTTTATATGCAATATTTTTAATTATTAGTTACTGTATTTTGTAAACTTACCCACATATGAATTGCATGTATCACCCAAATAAAGGTTGACGTGAATTGAGTTCAACATGTTGATGGTTTATGGTTTTCATTTAATTCCTATATCTCATCTTGAGAGCGGATGCTCTCTTAAACTCTTAAATATGTTCACTTAAAATCATACCTCGAATAATCGAATTAAAGAAAAAATAACTTTAATATTTCATGTATACGGTAGGATTATTAAGTTTATGATGAATTACAATTTTTATAAATAATCTTTTCACTTTATATTTATTTCCTTCGACTTTATCACCACATAGCATTTAGATATTTTCTTTGATGTTTGCGGAAGTATTACTTTTCGGACATTGACATTGATTTCAACTATAATGAGTCGTTGTACTCAACACAATTCCTTAATTCAATTAAATGTTCCGGCATTCCAAACCATAAGTTAGTTTTGAAAATCGGCGCTCCGGTAATGTGTTTGCGCAACATTGATCAAAGAGGTGGTTTGTGTAACGGAACAAGGTTGCAAATTTTGAGAATGGGAGTCACTAATATTGAGGCAAAAATAATATCAGGGGGTAAATTGGGAGAAGTTATTGCTATTCCTCGGATGATAATATCTCCGTCAGATAAGAAAATGCCTTTTCAACTACAATTTCCAATTTCTGTTTCATTTGCCATGACAATAAACAAAAGTCAAGGACAAACTTTGGGAAAGGTTGGACTTTATTTGGAACACCCGGTTTTCTCACATGACCAGCTTTATGTGGCCGTTTCACGAGTGAAGAGCAAAAAAGGTCTTAAGGTGTTGTGTTGTGACAAAGATGGTAATTACACCAATACTACCATAAACGTTGTGTATCAAGAGGTGCTTCATAGATTATGAATTTTGTTTACATGTATGGTTTCAATTATTTCAATAATTTCCTTTAATTCAAGACTTGATGTTACAATTATTATATACAAGAGTTTTGTTTTATGTTATTTGTAGCGATATCATAAAATAAAAAAAAAAAAAAAAAAAAAAAATGTTTCTTGAAAATTTATAAAAGGTAGCCGCCCAACGGGCGGGCATGTAGCTAGTAAAATTATATGGCATAGACCCCACTATATTCTACAACGTGACTCTATGGTTATTCTTTGATTGATATTTGTTATAAATATTTCTGTAACAACTAGGCTTGATGGGTGATAACCAGCAACATTAGCTTTGGCGGAAATTTAACTAGAGGAGCGACATTAAAGACAAATGGGGCGACTGTCATCCCACCAAAAAGGAAGCATGTGACAACTACGATGTTTCAGCGAACTGTAAAAGTTGTTGCATCTACCGCCAAAAACATGAAGGATGAGAGTAAAATAACTCGCGCGGATTATGAAGTTACTCGAATTATCCTTTTTGTACTCTGCGTTTGTGTCTTTATACTTCAACTAAATTCTTATGTTTTAACTTGTAATTAAGTGAATAAAGTGTCATTCAATGCGATTATTAACTTACAGAAACAAGCTCGTTGATTAGTGAACATGGTTTTCTTTTAAAATATTTAGTCCTGCTTATTTTCCTTACCTCGTAAAAGTTACTTTCATGCTGTCGAGGCATGTCTTCCTTAACACCATGGTGTTAAAGGCAACTAATTCTATGAATTAACGTAGTCGTGAGTATGCAGCAAACTGTTTAAATAAATGAATCAAATACTAAACAAAAATTTCATGTGCTCTTTAAGAACATCATGACATCGAAATTTTAAACTCTATCCCTGGCAATGCCATACTATATTTAAACGTTAACAAGATGTGCTTTCGTTGAATCTTGATTAACTTGAATAGATTGACTAAGTTTAGTCAGTTTTTATTTATTAAACAGGATTAAATAAAGAAGTGAAGTAATAGAAGATTAAAGAGAGAGTAGAACTAGATACGACAAGTGAGGAATTAGAAAGAACCCCAATCTGTTAAATCCTGTATTGTTTTGGGTTTGAGCAATTGATATTGACCCTCTTAGATGGGCATTGTTCATCATCTTGAAAACACATTGAATTGTTATCGTTTAACTATTCAATTTCATTTCGTGATTATTCCAGTGTTATCATCGTATCAGTATCTAATTTAGAGATATATAGTGTTTGGATGGCCTTGAACTGCTCGAACTGAATGATTGGATTGAGTAGTTTGAAGTGTATTAGTATATCTATTCAAGTTACAATTGTACTGTGTAAACAACTTACCTTTGTGCAAGAGATATATCATGATTTTTCTAGTGTCTCAATTATGTATGCGAACTCATGACTAGGTTATTTCAAACATTATGTTATGTCTAACACCAGAGTACGCACATTAATTTCCTACATATTAAACAGATCCAAATACTCACAAACACTATCTTAATATCTTGAAAGACAAACATATAATTTAATGTCATTAGAAACCAAAACGCAAATTACTTGACGTATAAAGACACAAATATATGCTTCAAAACAGAGATTTATAATATGTATTTTTTCCATGCATGCAAATCACATGTAGTCCAATCAAGAACCATGATCTTCTGGATTAATTTTACTCTTATTCTTCATGTTTTTGGTTGTGTTGTGGATGCAACAAATTTTATGATCTGCTGAACCATCATATATAGTTGTCACATGCTTCTTTTGTGGTGGAATGACAGTCGCTCCATTTGTTTTCGTTGTCGCTCCTCTAGTGAGATTTCCGCCATAGTTATGTTGCTCGTTATCACCCATGAGACATAGTAGTTATAAAAACCTCTATTTTCACTACAAAAGGTTTTGTGTATAGATGGAACTAGAGTTTATAATTTAGGATTGCAAACTATCTAGGTTCTGTGTATTTAAATACTACTCGTCGGGACTTAACCATACGACATTTACGTGTGTGTATGTGAAGGTAGAAAATATCTTGGAAGGTATATATGCATAACTTTCAAACTTGTTTTGGTGACGTAGGTGCAAGTAATTGCATGAACAAAAAAAATATATATACAGTATAACTCTTGTTTACAAACCCGTGCTTACAAACAAAAAACAAAAAAATATATATACAGTATAACTCTTGTTTACAAACAAGAAAGAAAATCGAACCATCTTTCCAAATATCTCTCAAAATATAGTTGTAATAACGTACCAACTTCCATCTTAACAAAATACTAGATCCTCTCACCCACACTACTACACACTAACACACCATGTAAAACTCTTTTCAAATTCTCCCTTTATAATTTCTAACTATTTTCATCCATGTTTAGATGAAATATCTGCTTCTCACACCCAAATCAACAAAACTAAATAACTTTGAAGCTCATGCGCAGGTTCCAAGATGTTTTCTGCCTTCACTCACACACACACGGAAATGAGTTTAAGTACCTAAGAGCCCACTATATAAATACATAAAACCTTGTTTTTAATCTTAAATCAAAATAGCTATCTATCAATAAATATAAAAAAAGAAAGACAACTTTGTTAGTAACAAAAAGGTTTCTATAATATCCTGGCCTCATGGGTGATAACGAGCAGCATAACTATGGAGGAAATATCACTAGAGGAGTGACATCAAAAACAAAAGCGGCGACCATCATCCCACCAAAAAGAAAGCATGTGGCGACTATGATGTTTCAGCGAACTGTAAAAGCTGTTGCATCTACCGCCAAAAACATGAAGGACAAGAGTAAAGTTACTCCCGAGGATCATGATTCATGATTGGCTACTAATGATTTGCATGTTTGGAAACAAAAAATGTATTGTTAAATCCTGGTTTTCAAGAAGTACACGAACTTTATAGTCTTATACTAGTAATATTTTTTACTGTACTAGCTAATAATTTTGTATGTGTCATATGTTTGTGTCTTGATATTTCAAGTAATAGCTTATGTTTTGATTTGTAATGATATCAGTTATGTGTTGCTTTACATGATTAGTTACTGCTCGGTGTTGAATAAACATGGTGTTTTTGAATATCTATATTTTTCATACCTCGTCATTACGTCTACTACAAAAATGGACTCAGAGCCGCCCAGTTTAGAAGGTACAAATAGCCTGGCAACTACTAGAGATAGGAAAAGATTTACTGATATTACAACTACTTTCTATTGATACATTGAGAATGAGAATAATCTTGTGACTACTCTTTCAAACACCACGTTTCAAAAAGCTAGACTACTTGAACAAAGATGAAAGTGAAAAATACACCATTGACGTTACTGTGAAGTCTTGTAATTATGAATTTCCTTTGAGTAAACTAACCAAATCAGATGGGGTTTGATGAAGTTGATGACGTCCCAAATCTGTCTTTCCCATTTCTCAGGTTCTTGAGTTTTGGTTGTGGCATATTAGAAAATCTAAATATGGTCTACCTAAATATGATGGATAATACAGACACGTATAATCTTCAGGATGCGGAAAATGTCTAAACAAAAAATTGAAAATAAGGACTCACTTCAAGTTTTGAGTTAGACGTCGAGTATGTGCATTGGTCCATTTGACGAGATGTTGGCCCATTTGACGAGATGAAAGGAGCTACCTGCAACTTCGATAATATCCAATGCCTCCTTAATCAGAAACTGGTCAAACAGATGACCGCTAATTAAATAAGAATGAAGCAGGAGAGTCTAAAACAAAATCGGAAAGAACATCACCAAAATGTTTGGAAGCCTTCATGAAATACATTAGCAATTTAGACATCGAAATTTTAGAATGATGATAGCTGAAAAGTTAAGTTTCATGGCGAAGGAACAAAACAAAAACATCTGATTAGAGAGACCAATAACGTACTCAGCTCCTTGGAAAATTCAGATGGCAAAATGTCAACAGCTAAACATATTATACCATCACCATCAACGTCTTCGTGGTATGATTCACCAGCTGGGTCATACCTTGTAGCCAGAATAAATATGCCTCTATTTGCATTTCACAATGTATATTGTAGTAGAGGGAGGGACGGAGGGACTTTTGAAAGTCATCCATAACAAGTTTCAACACCTTCACAACTACGAAGGACTATTGAGATCTCTCATCGTCCACGTACTGATAAATCTTGACCAATATTATATCAAATGCTTAATACCATATATTAATGCAACAAGATGTGCACATGAGGTAAGTAACAAAAAAACTTCATGGACATAAGCATGATGCTTCTATGCTCACTTGAGGTAATTACTAAATATTATAATAGCCGAACATACAAAAGTGGCATGGTAACACAACCATTAATATTTCACCATAAGATTAAAAAATATATTGATCTAAATTATCGAAACACGAACACAACATGCGATAGTTAAACTTTGTATATAAAGATGACTCATATTTATGAAAGTACTATCTATGAGCTTTTACCACCTACATCAAACATAGTAATAAATCAAAATTAAGAATCATAATTAAAACAAAAAACAAAAATTAAGCTATTTATTTTTTAATAAATAAAAATAAATTATTGAAAATTTTAGAAAAAACCCCGTGAGTGCGCGGATATTATAACTAGTGTTAATCAAAAATGAAAAATGGTATTAAAAGTTTGGAAAATTCTTTGAAGCATAAGAGAAAAACGACAAAACCTGAACATGTTTGGGTTATAAATAAAAACAAATAGAAATATTAAAAAAACTCATGTTAAAAGTTTAATATAAATAGATAAGATAACGGTTCAACATACGTAGTAACAAACTCAAAGATAAAACAAATGTAAACAAGATATGTAAGTGAGAGGATTAAAATAGAAATTGGAATATGAAAGTCATCTTAATTAATCGGTTTGGTGTGGTTACTTACTTCTACAAACCTATGATTATAAACAAAAAACAAAAAAATATAACCCATGTTTACAAACGAAAGAAAATTGAACCATTTTTCTAAATGTCTGTCAAAATATAGTTGTAATAACGTACCAACTTCCATCTTAACAAAATATTGGATCCTCTCACCCACACTACTACACACTAACACACCATGTAACTCTTTTCAGATTCTCCCCTTTATAATTTCTAACTATTTTCATGCATGTTTAGATGAAATATTTGCTTATAACCCCAAATCAACAAAACTAAATAACTTTGAATTGAAGCTCATGCGTAGTTTCCAAGATGTTTTCTGCCTTCACTCACACACACACGAAAATGAGTTTAAGTTCCTAGAAACCCATATATAAATACACAAAACCTTGTTTTTAATCCTAAATCAAAATAGCTATCTATCTATACATACAAGAAAAGAAAGACAGCTTTGTTAGTAACAAGAAAGGTTTCTATTATAATATCCCGGCCTCATGGGTGATAACCAGCAGCATAACTATGGCGGAAATATCTCTAGTGGAGCGACTTCAAAAACAAAAGCGGTGACCGTCATCCCACCAAAAAGAAAGCATGTGACAACTCTGATATTTGAAACTGTTGCATCTATAGCCAAAAACATGAAGGAGAAGAGTAAAGTTACTCCCATGGATCATGGTTCATGATTGGCTACTAATGATTTCCATGCTTGGAAACCAAAAATTTGTTATTAAATCTTGGTTTTCAAGAAGTAATGGAACTTTATAGTCTTATACTAGTAATATTTTTTACTGTACTAAATAATTATTTTTTTAAATGTCATATGTTTGTGTCTTGATATTTCAAGTGATAGCTTATGTTTTGATTTGTAACGATATCTGTTATGTGTTGCTTTACATGATTAGTTACTACTTGTTGATGAATAAACATGGTGTTTGTGAATATCTATATTTTTAATACCTTGTCACTACTACAGAATGGACTTAGAGCCCGATTTAGATGGTACAAATAGCCTCTTTTACATCAAGGCACTAAAAGGGAGGGACTCTAAGCATTTTGAATATCCTGATTTGAAAATTGGGCAGTATAATGTATAATAGAGCCCCGTTCTTAGGAACCTAATCTTGCTCTATAAGATAAAAAATAAATAAATAAATAAATAAAATTATATGGCATAGACCCCACTATATTCTACAACGTGACTCTATGGTTATTCTTTGACTGATATTTGTTAGAAATATTTCTGTAACAACTAGGCTTGATGGGTGATAATCAGCAACATTAGCTTTGGCGGAAATTTAACTAGAGGAGCGACATGAAAGACAAATGGGGCGACTATCAAACCACCAAAAAGGAAGCATGTGACAACTATGATGTTTCAGCGAACTGTAAAAGTTGTTGCATCTACCGCCAAAAACATGAAGGATAAGAGTAAAATAACTCGCGCGGATTATGAAGTTACTCGAATTATCCTTTTTATATTCTGCGTTTGTGTCTTTATACTTCAACTAAATTCGTATGTTTTAACTTGTAATGAAGTGAATAAAGTGTCATTCAATGCGATTATTAACTTACAGAAACAAGCTCGTTGATTAGTGAACATGTTTTTCTTTTAAAATATTTAGTCCTGCTTATTTTCCTTACCTCGTAAAAGTTACTTTCATGCTGTCGAGGCATGTCTTCCTTAACACCATGGTGTTAAAGACAACTAATTCTATGAATTAACGTAGTCGTGAGTATGCAGCAAACTGTTTAAATAAATGAATCAAATACTAAACAAAAATTTCATGTGCTCTTTAAGAACATCATGACGTCAAAACTTAATACTCTATCCCTGGCAATGCCAGACTATATTTAAATGTTAACAAGATGTGTTTTCGTAGAATCTTGATTAACTTGAATATATTGACTAAGTTTAGTCTGTTTTTATTTATTAAACAGGATTAAATAAAGAAGTGAAGTAATAGAAGATTAAAGAGGGAGTAGAACTAGATACGACTAGTGAGGAATTAGAAAGGGAAACCCCAATCCGTTAAATCTTGTATTGTTTTGGGTTTGAGCAATTGATATTGACCCTCTTAGATGGGCATTGTTCATCATCTTGAAAACACATTGAATTGTTATCGTTTAACTATTCCATTCCATTTCGTGATTATTCCTGTGTTATCATCGTATTAGTATCTAATTTAGAGATATATAGTGTTTGGATGGCCTTGAACTGCTCGAACTGAATGATTGGATTGAGTAGTTTGAAGTGTATTAGTATGTCTATTCAAGTTACAATTGTATTTAAAACACATATTTAACTGTGTAAACAACTTACCTTTCTGCAAGAGATATATCATGATTTTTCTAGTGTCTCAATTATGTATGCGAACTCATGACTAGGTTATTTCAAACATTATGTTATGTCTAACACCAGAGTACGCACATTAATTTCCTACATATTAAACATATTCAAATATTCACAAACACTATCTTAATATCTTGATAGACAAACATATAATTTAATGTCATTAGAAACCAAAACGCAAATTACTTGACGTATAAAGACACAAATATATGCTTCAAAACAGAGATTTATAAAATATATTTTTTCCATGCATGCAAATCACATGTAGTCCAATCAAGAACCATGATCTTCTGGATTAATTTTACTCTTATTCTTCATGTTTTTGGCTGTGGATGCAACAAATTTTATGGTCTGCTGAACCATCATAGTTGTCACATGCTTCTATTGTGGTGGAATGACAGTCGCTCCATTTGTTTTCGTTGTCGCTCCATTTGTTTTCGTTGTCGCTCCTCTAGTGAGATTTCCGCCATAGTTATGTTGCTCGTTATCACCTATGAGACCTATTAGTTATAAAAACCTATATTTTCACTACAAAAGGTTTTGTGTATAGATGGAACTAGAGTTTATAATTTAGGATTGCAAACTATCTAGGTTCTGTGTATTTAAATCCTACTCGTCGGGACTTAACCGTACGACATTTACGTGTGTGTATGTGAATGTAGAAAATATCTTGGAAGGTATATATGCATAACTTTCAAACTTGTTTTGGTGACGTAGGTGCAAGTAAATGCATGAAAATAATTAGAAATACAGTTATAATAACGTACTAATTTCCATCTTAACAAAATAATTGATCCTCTTACCCACACAACTACACACTAACATACCGTCTAACTCTTTTCGAAACCTCCCTTTATAATTTTTAACTCTTTTCTTGCATTTCTAGATGAAATATGATAGTCATATGAATTAATCAGTTTAGTAGGGTTACGTACGTCTACAAACCCATGCTTACAAACAAAAAACAAAAAAATATATATACAGTATAACTCTTGTTTACAAACAAGAAAGAAAATCGAACCATCTTTCCAAATATCTCTCAAAATATAGTTGTAATAACGTACCAACTTCCATCTTAACAAAATACTGGATCCTCTCACCCACACTACTACACGCTAACACACCATGCAAAACTCTTTTCAAATTCTCCCTTTATAATTTCTAACAACTTTCATGCATGTTTAGATGAAATATCTGCTTATCACACCCAAATCAACAAAACTAAATAACTTTGAAGCTCATGCGTAGGTTCCAAGATGTTTTCTGCCTTCACTCACACACACACAGAAATGAGTTTAAGTTCCTAGCAGCCCACTATATAAATACACAAAACCTTGTTTTTAATCCTAAATCAAAATAGCTATCAATCAATAAATATAAAAAAAGAAAGACAACTTTGTTAGTAACAAAAAGGTTTCTATAATATCCTGGCCTCATGGGTGATAACGAGCAGGATAACTATGGAGGAAATATCACTAGAGGAGTGACATCAAAAACAAAAGCGGCGACCGTCATCCCACCACAAAGAAAGCATGTGGCGACTATATGATGTTTCAGCGAACTGTAAAAGCTGTTGCATCTACCGCCAAAAACATGAAGGACAAGAGTAAAGTTACTCCCGAGGATCATGGTTCATGATTGGCTACTAATGATTTGCATGTTTGGAAACAAAAAATGTATTGTTAAATCCTGGTTTTCAAGAAGTACACGAACTTTATAGTCTTATACTAGTACTATTTTTTACTGTACTAGCTAATAATTTTGTATGTGTCATATGTTTGTGTCTTGATATTTCAAGTAATAGCTTATGTTTTGATTTGTAATGATATCAGTTATGTGTTGCTTTACGTGATTAGTTACTGCTCGGTGTTGAATAAACAAGGTGTTTTTGAATATCTATATTTTTCATACCTCGTCACAACGTCTACTACAAAAATGGACTCAGAGCCGCCCGGTTTAGAAGATACAAATAGCCTGGCAACTTCTAGAGATAAGAAAATATTTACTGACATTACAACTACTTTCTATTGATACATTGAGAATGAGAATAATCTTGTTACTACTCTTGCAAACACCACGTTTCAAAAAGCTAGACTACTTGAACAAAGATGAAAGTGAAAAATACACCATTGACGTTACTGTGAAGTCTTGTAATTATGCATTTCCTTTGAGTAAACTGACCAAATCAGATGGGGTTTGATGAAGTTGATGACGTCCCAAATCTGTCTTTGCCCATTTCTCAGGTTCTTTAGTTTTGGTTGTGGCATATTAGAAAATCAAAATCTTGTCTACCTAAATATGATAGATAATACAGACACATATAATCTTCAGGATGCGGAAAATGTCTAAACAAAAAATTGAAAATAAGGACTCACTTCAAGTTTTGAGTTAGACGTCGAGTCTGTGCATTGACCCATTTGACCAAATGAAAGGAGCTACCTGCAGCTTCGATAATATCCAACGCCTCCTTAATCAGAAACTGGTCAAACAGATGACCGCTAATTAAATAAGAATGAAGCAGGAGAGTCTGAAACAAAATCGGAAAGAACATCACCAAAATGTTGAGAAGCCTTCATGAAATACTTTAGCAATTTAGACATCAGAATTTTAGAATGATGATAGCTGAAAAGTTAAGTTTCATGGCGAAGGAGCAAAGCAAAAACATCTTATTAGAGAGACCAATAACGTACTCACTTCCTTGGAAAATTCAGTTGGCAAAATGTCAACAGCTAAACATATTATACCATCACCATCATCGTCTTCGTGGTATGAGTCACCAGCTGGGTCATATCTTGTAGCCAGAATAAATATGCCTCTATTTGCATTTCACAATGTGTATTGCAGTGGATATTTGCCATGAGAGAGAGAGAGAGTGGGAGGGAGGGAGGGAGGGACATTTGAAAGTCATCCATAACAAGTTTCAACACCTTCACAACTACGAAGGACTGTTGAGATCTCTCATCGTCCACGTACTGATAAATCTTGACCAATATTATATCAAATGATTAATACCATATATTTATGCAACAAGATGTGCACATGAGGTAAGTAATAAAAAAAATTCATGGACATAACCATGATGCTTCTATGCTCACTTGAGGTAATTATTAAATATTATAATAGCCGAACTTACAAAAGTGTCATGGTAACACAACCATTAATATTTCACCATAAGATTAAAAAATATATTGATCTAAATTATCCATACACAAACACAACATGCGATAGTTAAACTTTGTATATAAAGATGACTCATATTTATGAAAGTACTATCTATATGAGCTTTTACCACCTACATCAAACATAGTAATAAATCAAAATTAAGAATCATAATTAAAACAAAAAACAAAAATTATGCTATTTATTGTTTTATAAATAAAAATACATTATTGAAAATTTTAGAAAAAACCCCGCGCGTGCGCGGATATTATAAATAGTGTTAATCAAAAATGAAAAATGGTATTAAATTTTTGAAAAATTCTTTGAAGCATAAGAGAAAAATGACAAAACCCGAACATGTTTGGGTTATAAATAAAAAAAAATAGAAATATTAAAAAATCTCATGTTAAAAGTTTAATATAAATAGATAAGATAACTGTTCAACATACGTAGTAATAAACTGAAAGATAAAACAAATATAAACAAAATATGTAAGTGAGAGGATTAAAATAGAAATTGGAATATGAAAGTCATCTTAATTAATCGATTTGGTGTGGTTACTTACTTCTACAAACCCATGATTATAAATAAAAAACAAAAAAATATAACCCATGTTTACAAATGAAAGAAAATTGAACCATTTTTCTAAATGTCTCTCAAAATATAGTTGTAATAACGTACCAACTTCCATCTTAACAAAATATTGGATCCTCTCACCCACACTACTACACAATAACACACCATGTAACTCTTTTCAAATTCTCCCCTTTATAATTTTTAACTATTTTCATGCATGTTTAGATGAAATATCTGCTTATAACCCAAAATCAACAAAACTAAAAAACTTTGAATTGAAGCTCATGCGTAGCTTCCAAGATGTTTTCTGCCTTCACTCGCACACACACGAAAATGAGTTTAAGTTCCTTGCAGCCCATATATAAATACACAAAACCTTGTTTTTAATCCTAAATCAAAATAGCTATCTATCTATACATACAAGAAAAGAAAGACAGCTTTGTTAGTAACAAGAAAGGTTTCAATTATAATATCCCGGCCTCATGGGTGATAACCAGCAGCATAACTATGGCGGAAATATCTCTAAAGGAGCAACATCAAAAACAAAAAGGGCGACCGTCATCCCACCAAAAAGAAAGCATGTGACAACTCTGATATTTGAAATTGTTGCATCTACCGCCAAAAACATGAAGGAGAAGAGTAAAGTTACTCCCATGGTTCATGATTGGCTACTAATGATTTGCATGCTTGGAAACCAAAAATTTGTTGTTAAATCTTGGTTTTCAAGAAGTAATGGAACTTTATAGTCTTATACTAGTAATATTTTTTACTGTACAAAATAATTTTTTTTAAAATGTCATATGTTTGTGTCTTGATATTTCAAGTGATAGCTTATGTTTTGATTTGTAACGATATCTGTTATGTGTTGCGTTACATGATTAGTTACTACTTGTTGATGAATAAACATGGTGTTTGTGAATATCTATATTTTTAATACCTTGTCACTACTACAGAATGGACTTAGAGCCCGGTTTAGATGGTACAAATAGCCTCTTTTACATCAAGGCAATAAAAGGGAGGGACTCTAAGCATTTTGAATATCCTGATTTGAAAATTGAGCAGTATAATGTATAATAGAGCCCCATTCTTAGGAACATAATCTTGCTCTATAAGATAAAAAATAAATAAATAAATAAATAAAATTAGATGGCATAGACCCCACTATATTCTACAACGTGACTCTATGGTTATTCTTTGATTGATATTTGTTAGAAATATTTCTGTAACAACTAGGCTTGATGGGTGATAATCAGAAACATTAGCTTTGGCGGAAATTTAACTAGAGGAGCGACATGAAAGACAAATGGGGCGACTGTCATCCCACCAAAAAGGAAGCATGTGACAACTATGATGTTTCAGCGAACTGTAAAAGTTGTTGCATCTACCGCCAAAAACATGAAGGATAAGAGTTAAATAACTCGCGCGGATTATGAAGTTACTCGAATCATCCTTTTTGTATTCTGCGTTTGTGTCTTTATACTTCAACTAAATTCGTATGTTTTAACTTGTAATGAAGTGAATAAAGTGTCATTCAATGCGATTATTAACTTACATAAACAAGCTCGTTGATTAGTGAACATGGTTTTCTTTTAAAATATTTAGTCCTGCTTATTTTCCTTACCTCGTAAAAGTTACTTTCATGCTGTCGAGGCATGTCTTCCTTAACACCATGGTGTTAAAGGCAACTAATTCTATGAATTAACGTAGTCGTGAGTATGCAGCAAACTGTTTAAATAAATGAATCAAATACTAAACAAAAATTTCATGTGCTCTTTAAGAACATCATGACGTCAAAATTTAAAACTGTCCCTGGCAATCCCAAACTATATTTAAACGTTAACAAGATGTGTTTTCGTTGAATCTTGATTAACTTGAATATATTGACTAAGTTTAGTCTGTTTTTATTTATTAAACAGGATTAAATAAAGAAGTGAAGTAATAGAAGATTAAAGAGGGAGTGGAACTAGATACGACTAGTGAGGAATTAGAAAGGGAAACCCCAATCCGTTAAATCTTGTATTGTTTTGGGTTTGAGCAATTGATATTGACCCTCTTAGATGGGCATTGTTCATCATCTTGAAAACACATTGAATTGTTATCGTTTAACTATTCAATTTCATTTCGTGATTATTCCTGTGTTATCATCGTATCAGTATCTAATTTAGAGATATATAGTGTTTGGATGGCCTTGAACTGCTCGAACTGAATGATTGGATTGAGTAGTTTGAAGTGTATTAGTATATCTATTCAAGTTACAATTGTATTTAAAACACATATTTAACTGTGTAAACAACTTACCTTTCTGCAAGAGATATATCATGATTTTTCTAGTGTCTCAATTATGTTTGCGAACTCATGACTAGGTTATTTCAAACATTATGTTATGTCTAACACCAGAGTACGCACATTAATTTCCTACATATTTAACAGATCCAAATATTCACAAACACTATCTTAATATCTTGATAGACAAACATATAATTTTTTGGGTAAAAGGTCAACGACCCGGTAAATATATTACTCCAAAAAGCATTTAAGTACAACGGGTATGGGTGAATCCCATATCTCAGCCTGTTACATAGGCGAAAAGCTTACATAACAAGATACTTCCTATTTTCTAGACAAGAAAACAAAACCACTACCACATGATATTGAAAGACTCTGACAAAAAAATAAACTACTTCCTACGACCTTTGAGATTAAAGCCATAAATGGCATTAAGAGCATCCAAATTTTCTGGAAGATCATAAATTTGCTTCGAGTAATCATCATAGTCATCAAACTCATCTTCACGCTCATGACCACCACCAAAAAGATTTGTTGATTCGTCAAACTTGTTAAGAACCTCATCCTCATCACTATCAGAAACCACAACCTCACCCACCTTAGAAAATGGGTTAGCCCTCTTAGTGACATAGAGGTAGACGGAATAGGATGACCTTCATCATCCACAAGAGTAGCTTTCCCATCGATAAGTAGCTTTTCAAGCTTACTAATTTTCTCAACTATAGGAGTAGAACCAACTTCCTTAGTTCCCATTGAATCACTCACAAGCGGTTCTTGTGATGTAGTACCAGTCTTAACCGACTCATCCTCATTAACTTCCATTGTACGGCCAACATCCACATCCTTGTTGGTGTCATAAGTAGGAATACCAAACGCATCCGTATCATCCATATTAAGAGCATCAAATTGGTTAGATGTAGAAATCTTTGTTCCACTAGAACTAGCCACATCAGAAGTCTTCTTCTTAGTGCCACCAACTTTCTTAGGTTCAGGAGGAGTCTTTTTGGGTTGATACTGAAACTGCTTACCCACAACAGGTTTAGTAAACCCCCTTGACCCGAAATTGTAGGACCACCTTGCTTTCCTTTCTTCCTGTTATTGACAGTCTTGAAACTCTCATTAACAGGCTTGGTAGGCTGAACAGGAGGTATAACAACTTTAAGACAGTCAGTCAGAGTATGACCAAATATCTTACACTTGTCGCAACGAGGTGGTTGCCACTCGTATTCAAACCCGTATCTTCTCAATAGTCGAACCCGAACCATCAAGTAATGGTATCTCAACAGTAAGGCTGTCCCGAAGCACCTCATCCGACTTCACTTCTATCATTTGTAAAAGCATCTAACCTTTTAGGCGTGCCAATCAGTGTGGCAAGAAGACTGAGGCCATCATCAGAAAACATTGCAAGGGGGACATCATGGAATTTAACCCACACCGGGATGTTAGTCAAATCCTCTTTAAGTAGATTAGTGTTCAAAGTCCATGGTTTAAGAATAATAGGAACATTTCTGATCAACCAAGGACCGTTTTCAAGCACATTATCAACACCTTTCTTCGAATTGAACTTAAAGAAGAAGAACCCCTTTGCATTTATCATTACCTTTTGCACACCAAACTTAGCCCATGCATTGCGTACATAGTAATCAACAACAAGAAAATCAAGGCGTTGACCAAGGAAGTAACCGTAGAGAGTATTCTCAAACCTCGTGTTCACCTCTTCCACTACTTTCATTGGAACTGAAAGGTCAACATCATCCTTCTTTTTGCTACATTCCAACCTCCGAAAATTAGACACGTGTTTCTGAGGTTCATTAGAAGTAGCACCCGCGTAAGAAACCGACTTCACTCCAGTACCACTAGTAGTATCAACCTTAGAAGCATTAGGACCAGAAGTTGCACTCTTAATCATATTCACATTAGTTCCAAACTGCTGGGTTTGCAAAGCAACACTAGAACTCGAAGGAGGATTATTTGTTGCATTAACTTCATTACCTTTCGAATTAGAATGTTGCCCTATACCACTCGAATTGTGCAAATCAGAAGAGGATGCCTTATTAGCAACAATCTCACGTTGAATTTTATTCATGGCTTCATCAAAATTCTTATGCGCATTAGATAGCAATTGTACCACATTAGGATGTTTAGAGCCATTAGAAGATGAATCAAAATCAGGCGTAACATGAAGCTGCTCCACCTCAGCCTTATCATTGTCCTTATCATCATTATTAGCCCCATGTGAAGCATTAACAACATTAGTATCAACCGGCTCCACTTGCTTAGTCACACCTTTAGTGGAATCTGTTGTATCATCCACGTTCAGAGTGACACTATTAGGGTTCATCATTGAGGTTGAACTCAACTCACCAATGCTAATAGTGGCTGCAGCATCCTTATCAAGTGAAACCGGCTTCACTTGATTTAGGTCATGTTTGCTTCCAATATCAGACCTAGGATTAGCAGCTTTACGAACCAGAGGCGCACCAGAATTGACATCCCCATCCACACCCTCATCATGTATCTTCAAAGGTGCATCAGGCGTACCCTTATTCCCACTTTTAGAAGTCAAGAAACCCTTATTCATCTCTCTATACCAGTACAACCAAATCCAAGAACACGAAAATCAACCAGCAGTAGCATGCAAGACAAAGAATAAAAAGATAAAACCCTAATCTTAGCGATTAGGGTTTTTAATCGTTAAACCCAAATCAACTAACCAGCGTCCATGATATCCAAACAAGCAGTAGCAAAAGTCGGTTTAATCCCTAAAAAAACGATGCACCAGATCTGTCCTAATCCAATGAAGAATTAAAGAACGAATATGATGTGAAACAAGTGAGAATCGTTAGGGTATGAAACCAGAAAGTCGATTTAATAAACCATTAAATTAAGAACACCAAATCCAGAAAACAATGAGAATTAATCAACAATTATGATAAGGATAATGAAGAACTAGAATGTTAATCATACAACTTAACAAATCGTTGCAAATAACCCAAGATTTAGTGGAAGATGATGAAGAACGATTAAGGCTGCTAAGGGTTAAAAAAAAAGCCAAAGGAGAGATATTATTAGGGTTAAAGTAGTTCATAGACAAACATATAATTTAATGTCATTAGAAACCAAAACGCAAATTACTTGACGTATAAAGACACAAATATATGCTTCAAAACAGAGATTTATAAAATATATTTTTTCCATGCATGCAAATCAAATGTAGTCCAATCAAGAACCATGATATTCTAGATTAATTTTACTCTTATTCTTCATGTTTTTGGCTGTGGATGCAACAAATATTATGGTCTGCTGAACCATCATAGTTGTCACATGCTTCTTTTGTGGTGGAATGACAGTCGCTCCATTTGTTTTCGTTGTCGCTCCTCTAGTGAGATTTCCGCCATAGTTATGTTGCTCGTTATCACCCATGAGACCTAGTAGTTATAAAAACCTCTATTTTCACTACAAAAGGTTTTGTGTATAGATGGAACTAGAGTTTATAATTTAGGATTGCAAACTATCTAGGTTCTGTGTATTTAAATACTACTCGTCGGGACTTAACCATACGACATTTACGTGTGTGTATGTGAATGTAGAAAATATCTTGGAAGGTATATATGCATAACTTTCAAACTTGTTTTGGTGACGTAGGTGCAAGTAAATGCATGATTTATATCTTTTTGATAGTATAGAGGTTTTAACCGAAGAAACACTCGTGAAAGTATGTTCCCCGGGTCGTTATGTCCCAACGAAGGTAAGACGGCGATTGAGTCGGCTTGAGTCGCGTGATTGTGAAGTGAAAGGGGTTTTAAAAGAGATATTTTGGTTGGTTTTTGATTACACTATTAAAAGGATTTAAAATGCAGTTAAAGTAAAAAGAAACAATAAAACGACGCAAAGGAAACAAACAAATAAACAATCATTGGTAAAATAACTAAAGAAAACGAGATTTTAAATGCGACAAGAAATTAAGACGGGAAAAGACTTTAAAAACAATATGTTTGCTAAGCGACGTGAATAAGTTCATCAAGTGTGGGTCAAGGGTTGACGACGAATTATTTTCCTTAAACAAGATTATTTTCTCACAACGTTGGTTTATTTTGAAAATAATCCTTTAAAAAGAAAATAATTACTAGATTTGTAATTTGATTATTCTCCGGCTTTTGCCCTTCAAATAATAAAATCACAAGTCTAAATAATCATAACGATTATTAATCACGATCCTCTTTTATGTTCACACTTAACTTACAAACTCGTGCCACTAAGCAAACACTAATAAATTACTCGAAACTCATATTAATAAGATAAAGTTACTTGATAAAAGAAAAAGACTCGATAAAAGAAACAAACTAGATAAGCCAAAATAAAATTCGGCAGAGTTTCGCCTTAGCATAAAGCATAAGAGACCTCACTCGATAAACGATGATGTATAAATTATCTAACTCGATAATCTTGGCTAACTCGCCAAAAGAAATGAAACTTGGTAAACAATACTAAAAAAAATAAATAAAAAAACTAAACTCGATATTTTATTTTTGCAAATTTAAAACTCGATAAAACATTTTTGCAAATTGGTCCCTACTTAAAAAATGTAACTCGATGAAATATTAAAAAAAATAAACTCGGTAACTTTTTTTTTTTAGAAAATCATAACTCGAAATCATTTTTTTGCAAACAAGTCCCTAGTTGAAAATCTGTAACTCGAAAACAAATAAACTCTAACTCGATAATAATTTTATGAAATGTAACTCGAAAATATTTTTTTTTTCTTTTTGGTCCCTAACTCGACAAAACAAAAGTTCAAACTCAAAAATCTCATTTTTATTTTTTGTAACTCGATAGACTTTTTTATTTTTATTTTGTAACTCGATTTTTTTTTTTTTTTAAACTCGATAAAAAAAACTAACTAGAAAAAAAAACCGTAACAAAACACCATTTTGATCCAAAATAAAGCCTAAAAACTAATGTTTTTCACCAAATTTGACACTAGACTAACTAGTTTAACCATAAACTTTAATTCCCACAAATAAAAACAAGATTTTAACAATTACAAATCATAAAATTTAGAGAGAGAAAGTTTTAGAGAGAGAAAATAAATAAATCTTAACATTAATTCATTACGCTACTCCTATACTAAGAGGACCAACCCTCAACAACCAACCTTTCAAAGTTGGTGTTTAAGGGGTATTTATAGGCTAGGGCCTAGGGCTTCTCTAATCTTTGAGTTTGTTGCATAATTAGCCCCTAGAGTTTTACAAAACATGAGAAAACTACTTAAAACATATTAAAACGCTACAAATGCAACTAAATACTACACGTAACGATCTTGTAACTTGGAGGAATTGAGTTGACTTTTCTTCCAAAGTTCTTCAAAGGACCAAAGTTGACAACTTGCTGAAACTTGGAGGGCCATTATTGTAAAGGTCTTCATATTTCAACTAAGAGTCTCTTTTGTTATTCTCTGAATCTCTAAGGATTACTTTTGCCATTTTGGGCTTTTCTTGGATAAATTTCTTCCTCGGCTTCGGCTTTTTACCTTTTTCCAATCTCGTGCTCGTTTTTGTCGGTTTTGGCTTTGTTTTCGTCCATTTTTCACATATCCGTACCTGCACATACACAAATACAAAAACATACAATCTCTTGGCATTTTTGGTTAGTATTTGGTGTATTTTGTCTGAATTAAGGCTAAAAAGGATGTGTGAATAAGCACTCATCAAAATCCCCCAGACTAAGGTATTGCCGTGCCCTCACGCAATGTCATCACCTCACGCTTAAGAGATAAATAATTTCAAAACCTCTCTTTACTGCCGTTGTAAAGTAGCAATGATGTTCAAAAGAGATATCAAAATCATTTATTCTAAAAAACGCTCAGTTTTCCGATTTTCAGGAACAACAACTACTACTACTCTTTTTGTATTTTTCATTTATATATGTGACGGTTTGCCATGACTTTCATTATCAATTCTTATTTGTTGATAACTTTCAGGGTCAACGAGTAGAAACACTTCTCACAGAGAAGAGACCGTACGGATAAAAATCGTCATCCTTGATTTTTCACAAGCTCCCAAACTAAGCGTAAAATCGAAATCATTGTTTATCCAATAGTTAGATGCTAACACTACCCACAAAAGTTAATTGTGTATTACCTCTTGTTCCCAGGTCCTAAGTTTTGTATCTCAAGATTTTAATTGTGAGAAATGAATTGCTTCATATTTTCTCGTTTTGATAGTTTTTAGTCCGATAAGAGCACAAAATTTGAACGCTAAGTAGTTTCCAAACTTTCCCTCGAAAATCCCTGCATACAGAAATCGGGTCCACATGAAGGTCTCTGATTTAACACGATTTGTGGAGGTCCCCCTTTTTATTTACGACCAAGACATACCATGTTTGATACCCGAAACAGAAGTTTTTTATTAGGGAAACCCCCGGAGTCGAAGCTTAGCATTTTTGCACAATCATAAGCACTTTAATAATACTTAGTCCTTAGTCCTTTATTTCTTTTACAATCAACGGTTTATGAGCCGTCAAGATGTAAGAGCTTTATTATGACTTTGTATTTATATCCGCTGCTTTTTATTGCTTTGGATTCCTCTGCCTTTTTATTTGACTTTGGACTATTATTATTGATATTCATAATCATATGCCAAACCCCGAGTCCCACGGTCTTTAATAAGATCACAACATCGGCTGCGAACCGGCAAGATGCAATAGTCTATTTCACCGTAACACTGGCAGTACCCCTATGTGTACCAAACCCCCATATGCAGAGATTTTGTTAGGAACGAGAAAAAACTAAGTATTGCCCAAACCGTATACACTTAATTAATCCTAGAGATCTATTTTTATTGGTGTACAAGCTTGTGGGAACAAGGAGGCCACAAGTACCTCTCGTGGGCTTTTTAAATCCCAGTAATGAGATCCGTGTATAGCACGAAACTTCTAAATAAACTCTATCATTCCTCGATCTCCGCAAATTTAAAATCCCAAATAATGAGATCAGCGGATGCTTAGCCATAATCTTTTGATTATTTTGGTTAAGGGAGACGAGCTAGGGCTCAACACGCCCGGTCAAGTCAAAACATTTATTTCTACTCTCGCCGGTAGGAAAGTCAAAACAAGGTGTCAAAACTTATTATTCATATCATATATATATATATATATATATATATATATATATATATATATATTTTCATTTTTTTTTTTTTTTGTTTTTTTGTTTTTTTTTTGTTTTTGTATAATAAAGAGGTGACAAAATTTAAAATTTTTAATGGAAAACGGAGTTGCGTAAGTTAACAGCTCAGACGAAAGTGCAAGGTCAAATCGAATCGAAGATTCACCCCCCCCCCCCCCCCCCCCCCGACTAAAGTGAAACATTGTCCTCAATGTTTTAAGGGTACGGGTAGTCTACGTAAAATCTAAGGCCATTTATTAAGTATGCCAAGAGATAAACGTTAGTCGATAAGATTTAGGATATGGTGAATTTCCGAAAGAGCAACAAAGAATGAGACTCGAGTGGAGAGAACGACAAACCACGAGCACGAGAGTCCTCAAACTTCGGGGAAATTTCTGAACATTCACAAACAACCACGAAAACACGAGTTTGGAAAGGGTCGCCCCCCTCACGTTACGTTATTAAAGAAAATAGAAAATAAAGAAAATGAAAATGGATAAGCATGGGGTGCCTCCCACGAAGCGCTTGTTTTTTATTACCGAGTCACATGAGCTTGACTCGATCCCCGAATTAATTCGTCCTTGGGGAGAGCAGATAAAACGACCACTTGGCAATAGAGATGCCAGGATCAAAGACGGTATCCTCACTCCCGGTGGAGTGAAGGATAAGAGAAATCACATCAAAAGTGAAGAATGGTAGAAAGATTTTTGTAAGAATTAAAATCCATGCTTCATTGTCTAAAGCAGATTTATCATCAACGCCCTTTTCAACAAATATCACGGGAGGGAGGGTCGGGATTTTTTCTTCAATAATCAAACTCTTATGATAGAGTGCTCCTCCCCCCGGGTCAGGATCTTCCTCAAAACAAAAAGGATCATTCTCCGGTGGAGAAATGATATGAGAAAGTTCATCAGAGAACTTCTCGTGAAGAGAATCAATCATATGATGTGAGTCCAGGACCTCGGGTTCCATTTCAGACTCATCACTAGGAATATCGAAAATCGGGTTATTTGAAATTAGATTAAAATCCGATTCAAAGTCAAATAACGGATTTGTGAAAGTCATATTGAATATTTCGGAAACCCTTGGAACAAGGTCATCAATATCCTTAAGAGGATTGAATTCAACTTCCTTCGGAGGGAGAGAAAGAGACGGTTCTTCGTTTAATAATTTTTCAAGCAAAAGAATGTCTCCCTCCGGATCAAAATTAGAATCGTCAACCATTGTCGGAATGGAATTATTATAAAGACATGCCTCGATCTCATCTAAAAAGACATCATTCCTCTCATCCAGGGTGGAAGGAGGAATGGAAAAATCGGATACAAGAGGATCAGAGGATGGAGTGGGATTCAGAGATGAATCAAATACGTCTTCTTCATTGACGGTTGTAATGTTATCAACCAATTCCATATCACAGTTAGAATTTCTCCCGGACTCACTTTGGATTGGAACGAAGTTCTCAACACTTGACTTATTGAATTCGTCAGATTCCGTTGCCGGAATAGTGTTTAGATGCTCGTCCCCCATTATTAGAGAGTCCTTGGGTTCTATGGAAGTAGAGATAGATTCTTTTTGAGGGTTAAGAACGATTGTAATCGTGGAATCATCATCGTCGTCGTACATACAACACTCACAAAATTTAGATTTTCGTTCTTCGGCAAGAAGTTCTTCCATCGATTTCACTTGAGGCTCGGAAGTATGCGTATAACGATTAACCACCATTTCTTTTAACTGCTCGATAATGGTTTTGATTTCAACAATTTTATTAGTAAAATCGGAAGTTTGTGGGGGTTGGTTAAAACCATGAGAATCGTAACAAAAATTAGATTCATTATAAGAATTTTCAGACGATCCCCCATAATGTTCAAAACTCGATGTATTTTGAAACGAATTATCATTGAAAAATGGTACTTACTCATAAGAGTTTTGATAAAGAGGATTAAAATCATTTTGAGGATAATTATCAAAACTCGTATCACAAGTATAAGACGTTTCAGCATTCGGGGCATAGCACATATAGTTGATGTATCCACATTCGTTACAAAAACATTGCCCACACGGCAAACCTTCTTCGGAAGGGTTTCCACAATTATAACAATTAAACGAAAGTGGTGGTGGTGTATAGTAATCGGGAACGTTTGACGGATTGTTGAACGATCTTTGATCATACGCGGGAGAATTACAATTCCAACAAACTCTATCATGAATATTATCACCACATTGGTCGCACGTACACCACACACACAACCCTCCGAAGAACGGTTCTCCACAATTATCACAAATCGGATCCATAAGAATAAAACGTAAGAGGGTTAAAGAAGAAGAATCAAATGATAAGAGGATAAGAAGATTATTTTTGGTTTTTCCGTATCATAAAAACAAATCAAAATAAAAGTGAAAATCAAATATGAAAAAGAAAAATATTTTTGGATTTTTATATTTTAAAGAAACTTAAAATTAAAATCTTTATGGTTTTTATATACTTTTAATCAATTTTATTATTATTATTATTATTATTATTTTTTATATACTTTTTTTTTTTTTTTTTTTTTTTTTTTTTTTTTTTTTTTTTGGTTTTTAATTTTTTTTTTGAGAATATTTACAAAAAACGATAACTTCTCGGGAGAAGGGTCTTCAAATCACCAACAAACGATACAAGTACGACGCTCTCGTTTCAAACCTTTCCCGGCAGCGGCGCCATTTTGATTTATATCTTTTTGATAGTATAGAGGTTCTAACCGAAGAAACACTCGTGAAAGTATGTTCCCCGGGTCGTTATGTCCCAACGAAGGTAAGACGGCGATTGAGTCGGCTTGAGTCGCGTGATTGTGAAGTGAAAGGGGTTTTAAAAGAGATATTTTGGTTGGTTTTTGATTACACTACTAAAAGGATTTAAAATGCAGTTAAAGTAAAAAGAAACAATAAAACGACGCAAAGGAAACAAACAAATAAACAATCATTGGTAAAATAACTAAAGAAAACGGGATTTTAAATGCAACAAGAAATTAAGACGGGAAAAGACTTTAAAAACAATATGTTTGCTAAGCGACGTGAATAAGTTCATCAAGTGTGGGTCAAGGGTTGAAGACGAATTATTTTCCTTAAACAAGACTATTTTCTCACAACGTTGGTTTATTTTGAAAATAATCCTTTAAAAAGAAAATAATTACTAGATTTGTAATTTGATTATTCTCCGACTTTTACCCTTCAAATAATAAAATCACAAGTCTAAATAATCATAACGATTATTAATCACGATCATCTTTTATGTCTACACTTAGCTCACAAACTCGTGCCACTAAGCAAACATTAATAAATTACTCGAAACTCATATTAATAAGATAAAATTACTTGATAAAAGAAAAAGACTCGATAAAATAAACAAACTAGATAAGCCAAAATAAAATTCGGCAGAGTTTCGCCTTAGCATAAAGCATAAGAGACCTCGCTCGATAAACGATGATGTATAGATTATCTAACTCGATAATCTTGGCTAACTCGCCAAAAGAAATGAAACTTGGTAAACAATACTAAAAAAAATAAATAAAAAAACTAAACTCGATATTTTATTTTTGCAAATTTGAAACTCGATAAAACATATTTGCAAATTGGTCCCTACTTAAAAAATGTAACTCGATGAAATATTAAAAAAAATAAACTCGGTAACTTTTTTTTTTTGAAAATCATAACTCGAAATCATTTTTTTGCAAACAAGTCCCTAGTTGAAAATCTGTAACTCGAAAACAAATAAACTCTAACTCGATAATAATTTTATGAAATGTAACTCGAAAATATTTTTTTTTTCTTTTTGGTCCCTAACTCGACAAAACAAAAGTTCAAACTCAAAAATCTCATATTTATTTTTTGTAACTCGATAGACTTTTTTATTTTTATTTTGTAACTCGATTTTTTTTTATTATTTTTTTAAACTCGATAAAAAAACTAACTAGAAAAAAAACCGTAACAGAACACCATTTTGATCCAAAATAAAGCCTAAAAACTAATGTTTTTCACCAAATTTGACACTAGACTAACTAGTTTAACCATAAACTTTAATTCCCACAAAAAAAAACAAGATTTTAACAACTACAAATCATAAAATTTAGAGAGAGAAAGTAAATAAATCTTAACATTAATTTATTACGCTACTCCTATACTAAGAGGACCAACCCTCAACAACCAACCTTTTAAAGTTGGTGTTTAAGGGGTATTTATAGGCTAGGGGCTAGGGCTTCTCTAATCTTTGAGTTTGTTGCATAATTAGCCCCTAGA